>JAOEGS010004036.1:0-21145 GCA_025447755.1 Corythornis vintsioides
ATGATATGATATGATATGATTATATTATATTACATTATATTATATTACATTATATTATATTATATTATATTACATTATATTAATTATATCTGGGTTTTAGCTCATTTCAGGAGGAGCTTCCCTAGGCTGCCCAAGCCCTGGAGAAAGACAAAGTGGTGATTGCTGGAGCTGGGTGCTCTGTGTCCTTGTATTGCAGCATTAGTCATGTTTACTGTGTGCCACCATATCCCTGGATCTATCCCAGGATATACCATATCCCATTGCAAGGCAAAATGCTGAGAGACCCACTGTCCTCCTGATATTTTAATGCATAAATAGTGGCAGCAGCATGAGATACAAACCTGTGTTTGGCCCTTTCTGTGGCTTTCTGAAGCAGCAGGTGGGAGTCACAGGCACAGACAGGCTGGTTTATGTGGATTCTTCCAGAAATGAGTGTTTCCCCATCCCCTTTATTTGTTTTCTTTCTTGTAAATTTCTTTTTCTTTCACAAACCCGTATGTGCAGCTCCTAGAAGAGAAGGCTCAGTACACTTACCCTGCAGGAGTAGATTCTCCTCAGGCACATCTCACACAAAACCACCTCCTCTCCTCTCATTGCTGTCCACTGCACAGTGCTGTGGTTCCTGTGCAGCACCAAACCCTGTGTGCACGGCCAGTGAGAGCAGCAGTGGGCTCACAGCACCAGCTCCTGTGGCCTCTCCACCCCACACCCACCAGCACCAGCTGCACCAACACATCTCCATGGGTGTGCAGCCTTCTGAGGTGCCCAACCCCAGAACCCCTGTTGCACACAAGTGATGCTCGTGGCAGATTGTTTTGGGTTGGGGTTTTTTTCCGTTCTATTGTTTTTTCCCCTTTACAGCAGCTATTTTTGAGGCAGCAATAATACAAAAATTTCCATCCCAATAAAATAATGCAAAATTTCCAGTTCTTTTCGAAGCTGCTGGTTGCCAAAACAGTAACCTCCTGGATTATCTTTGTGTCAGTGAGGCTTTCAACCACCGTTTTGGCACAGCCTCCAAACATGCCCTTTCTCAGGAGAGAGCTGTCTGGGCTGGAAAAGCATTGGCATTAAAAAGAGGTTGTCATAGTGATTGAAACCTCCCCACAGACATTCCTTAGGAGAAGGAGGCTGCGAGATGCACCTTTGTAAGCCCCTTTTTTAAGTAAGGGACCCTTTAAATTGAAGAGCCTATTCCATTGTCTCAATGCAGATTCCTGTCAGTGGCAAAACAATGGGGCTCTGGAGTGCTGTTTGTGTATCAATGCTTATTTTAATTACTTTCTACAAGAAATGGCTCAATGGGAATTAAGTTCCAATTTCTTGCTTTGCATGCTGGAGGTTTTTTAGGGCTAAACCAGGATCACAGCCTGATTCCCCAGATTAGTAGGAAAACATTTTAGGAAGACACTCAACCTGAGCCCTGAATGCCTGGCTCTGGGCAGGCTGGAAAAGAACAGCCTGGGAAACCTTTCCTCGTGGAAGTTTGGGGTTTTGCCTGAAAAGACCTAAATAAGGCAGGGAGTTCACTGTTACCTCCCAACAGGCAGAGCCACGTGCATGGCCAGGGTGTTTGGGTGTGGGTAAGAAAGAGAGAACTGAGACTATGAACAAGTCATTTTGATATTAAATCTGGAAATACAACATTTAATCTGCATTTTTACATTTAATCTGCATTTTTTACATTTAATCTAATTTTTAAGTGGAGGTGTAATTGTTCATTTGAATCGCTGCTCTATCTGTGCTTTATTTCTGCTCTGTCTGTGCTATATTTCTGTTCTATCTGTGCTGTATTTCTATTCTATCTGCTATATTTCTGTTCTGCTATATTTCTACTCTGTCTGTGCTATATTTCTGTTCTATCTTCTGCTCTCTCTGTGCCATATTTCTGTTTACCAAAACAAGAGGAGGAGGCACTTATTTTTAGGATAGGGTCTTCACTCTATGACGTGATGCAAAACAGATGCTGGATAATAAGACTGGAAGAAGGTAAATCTAGGAAGAGCTGATGTGCAGAGGTGGGTCTGAGGCAGTTTACCTGAGGGTGCTTGCAGCCTCTGGGTGTGCTTTACTCCACACACCTTCCCTAGCACACCTGCACAGGAGGAATAAATGAGATGGACACTGAACTCGAGGCTAGCCCAGAGCCATCTGTGACAAACCCAGTTGTCTTTGAGCTGGCTGCCCAGTGAGGAAGGTGTGCTGCTGAGATCTTTGGAGGTGGTGGCAGAGGGAGAGGTGCTGATGGGAGCTGCACGGGACTGCAGTGCCTGCTGCTGCAGCAGAATTAACCCTGGATTCCAGCCCTGTTGGGATTAAAGGGAGAAACAAAGAAAGAGACCTTTGGGAAGATCTTGTTATTTCTGGAAGCACTCAAAGCCCTGCTGGGACCCGGGCCTAATGAGAACCTATTATTGTGCTTATTGTTCTCGCTGAAGTCAAAGGGGCTTCTGCAGTCGACTTGAAAGGAGCAGGACCTGGGAGCCATTTATTTTACTTTCATTCCCTTTGGGAGAATTCACCCGTTCCAAAATAGTGACTTCAGGGTTGGTAGGTATGGAGAAATGCATCTGGGTGAGAGGCAGGGGCTGGTGTTCTGCATTGCACTGGGGTGTGTGGGGAGCTGGCAGCTCAGCTCAGAGCACAAGCAGGCTTTGGAAGCAGCTCTGCTGCTCGTCCCCTCACTCCACATCAGTGTCCTGGGGCACAGACCCAGCTCCTCCCGCAGCAGAGGAGCCCAGAGGATGCACTCACTGTCACACAGTGCTGGGGACAGCAGCAGGGCAGACCAGGAGGGTCAGGGTGATGCCAGGGAGGGTTCTGAGCTCAGTCCCCAGCGTGCTGCCTTCACAGGAGAGCTCTGCCTTCTGCAGAAGCAGCTGATTTTAAATACCAAGAAATACTCCTGAACTAAATGCATTTGGTATTAGATTTTTTGATAATACTCAGCCTTGGAGTCACACCTGGCAAGTGGCTGCTATGGGTGGACTGTGTTGGGAATCATGTCACCTTGTGAGTATGGGTTTGTTTTGTCCCTTCTTGAAAGCCTTGGTATTAAAGAGGACCAAAAATCTGCATCCACTTCAGAGTTCCTCTTACATGAGAAAGTGCTGTAAAGGCTTATTCAGCAGCCCTTTCAGAAGAGCAGTAAAGGCATTTACTGTTTCCCTGGGCAGTAGGGAAATATTTGTCCCTGAAAGAGGGGTCAGAGGCTGGCACAGGCTGCCCAGGGAGGGGGCTGAGCCCTGGGGGTGTTTCAGGGTGGTTTGGATGTGGGTCTGAGGGACATGGTTTAGGGGTGAGCTGTGTAGAGCAGGGCTGATGGTTGGACTGGGTGATGCCAGGGGGCTTTTCCCAACTGGAATGGTTAAGTGATTTGGCAAAACTGGCTTTTCCATCCCCTCAGTGTGACTCCAGCAGCCCCATGTGTCACTGCAGCTGCAGTTCCAGCTCCCTCCCCACTGCCAGGCCCCCTTAGGCACCCGGGGCTGCCAAGCTGTTCTCAGGTGGGACTGTTTGGTTATCTGCCACATAAATAACAGGTACCTGTGGCCAGAGCACTGGAGACATGATCATACCACTTCACTTACCATTGCATTTTCTCTCAGCTTCACTGTTACTCCAGTGAGGCTGGGCTCAGAGGAGAAGGGGTGGCAGTGCCATGCTCTTGGCTCCCAGTCCCAGGGAGGGGATAATAGCCCATTTTGGGTGGTGTCAGTAACAAAACCAGTGGAATTAATGTAGTTAAACCTGTATGCATTTGTTTTTCTGCAGGTACAGGCAGCCAGGGGGGTGCAGCAGGCAGGGGCTGTGTGTGCTGTGGGATTCCAGCCCCACATGGATGGGGGTAGCCCAGGTACAGTTTCACCAGGGCTTGTATTGTGGCACAAAGGGCTCTTTTTAGCACAGCCAGGAATCCCATTAGCCTTTTATTTTCCTGCATAACCTGTCTCCTATCCATTGGAAGCACATTTTGGTTACCTAGCATTATTACACAGTGTGTTTTATGTGGTTTAGCTCTTCACGTTTGCTCCCATCACAGTGGAGTCCATCACTTCACTCCCACCAGCTCCCGTGAGCCTTAGTCACACAAGGGTGTCCTGGCAGCCTCCACAGGTCTGTTCCCAGCAGGGAGGTGAGCAGGATTTGGCTCTAATGTGGCCACAGCCTGCCCAGCACAATCTGCATTACTGGGGGCATTAGAAGAGTTGAAGAGATTTGAGTGGTCTGGGGTGGGATACCTTGAAGCCTGCAAAATTGAAGTGCTGTGATGAAATTTATGTGATGGGATTGATTCTACAGGAAATAATTTGTTCCTTTCTTCTTATTTTTGAACATCTATAACAGTTTTAAAGACACCCCACCTCTTCCCTGTGAGTTCAACAGGTCTTTTCCTGGCTCATAAATATTATGATAGTGTCTGTTTGCACCCTTTACTTCCTATAATGTCACACTCCTCTGTACCAGGAGTATCCATCACTTTAGTGGAAAGAGCACCCAAAATATCCAAGCTTTATATCTTCAAAATGAAAACAATAGCTATTAGGCAATATTGTTCTCATGTTGTAGCTTTTGCTGCATTAGAGGAAGTCTGTCGTGTGAAAACCCTTTTATCCGTGTGTAAAAGTGTCTTAAAACTGTTTATAACCTTGCTTAATTACACTGGAGTAGTCCTTCTGCTGTGGGACATAAATACTAGTTTAATTTTGCTTTCTGGTGGAGCTTTTAGTTCTCATGTAGGTACAAACAGCTTCAAGCTAGCCCTGCCATCACACCTCCCCACGGACAGTGGAGTGCTGACTCTCAGAATAAATTGCTGTGAGACACTTGGTAAACAGGCTGTTGCAATTAGGCAGTTGAGAACGGTGCTAATGAGGAGAAATTTGCAGGGGTATTTGTCATGACTCAGTGTGGGCAGCAGTGCTGGGGCTAAAATACTAAAATAGATGTTTGCTTGCAGGCAGTGCAGCAGTTCTCAGGTGGAAACAGGCACAGAAGCTTATTATAGCAATTTTCAGGTGTAAACCAATCTCATCCATCCTTCATGAGCACCTCTCTGGGCACCAGCACTGCAGCCCTTCCCTGGGTGAGCTGTCCATGCACTCAGCTGCACTGGGCCACAGATGATGGTAGCAATCTGATTTTTCATTTCCCGTTAGTAGTGGGCAGCCTGTTTCTGGGGAGCAGCCTAGACCCTGTTGTTTGTCCTGGTTTGGAATGGATTTTTCCTGCCTGGGGGTTTTGGATCGTTTTTCCTCTGATGAGATCCTTTCAGACTCATTCTTCTGGGGGAAGCTGTGCCCTCCAGCAGCCTGCACACAGCAATGCTGAGGTGGCCAGGGCAGTGGGACCCTCGGGTCCCTGTGCTGTGTGTGTGTCTCCCTGTGGGATTAACCCCTCTTGCTGCAGCACCAGGGACATCTGCCAGGCTTCTCTGTGCTGTCTGGCAGCTTCATTAAGGGTCTCAGTGCATGTAAACCCCTCGGGGCTGGGGCTGCCTCTGCCTCCTCTCTTCAGCAGCCACAGTTTGAGTGAGAGCGACACGGGTCCTGTGTGAGTCCTCACAAAAACCTCTACAGTCATGGTCTGACTTCAGAGGCCTTGGGAACCAGCCTCTCACACCAAGGCCACTGGGGCAGGGACAACTTGGACTTTTCCATGTCAAGCTTTTAATCTCCAGAATGTCCTTTTTACTGAAAAAAAATAGCCCAGATTATCCCACTGGCTGTTGCTACTTCAGGTTGTTCCCAGGTTCTGTTCCACACTGTGGTTTCCTGGTGGAAAGGTGCGTGAGGTCCTGGTAATTCTGTTTATTTAGATGGGTTTGTTTGTTTGCTTGTTTGTGTGATTGCTTGAGGGTATCACTGAGTTATTTTGGTTTTCTCCATTTTATCTTCTGCCTGCATCATAGGCTGTTGGGCAGAACGGGGCAGCAGTTTGATCTTCATCTGCCCGGAGCAGCAGCAGAGCTGCCCTGAAATATCAGGTCTCCTCTCCCTGTTGGGGTGGTTTTGTCTTTTTTTTTTTTGGAAGGCAGCTTCCTTGAGTTGAGCATAAGGCAAATAATCTGTGATTAATAGCTGTTAGTAGTGCTTCTCTCAGATGCAGGGCAGCCAGGAGCCAGACCTGCCCCATCTCAGGGTGGTATCTTCATCAGAAATGCAGCAAAACTGTTTCAGTGGATGAATTAGGGACTTTTTCTCCATGTGCAGTGTCAGGTGTCATTTCTCTGCCTACAATGCCTGCTTCTTGGGGTGTTTTCCCTATACAGAAAGCATGCTATGTTTCCTGACTTGGCTCCAACAATCCAGTTACCCAAGTCACATGTTCAAGAAGATGAGGGACTTCTGTAATCTTGTGAATTTGCTGAGGTCAGTAGGATTTTCCTACCTGAGCCCTGTGAGCTGACCTTACAGAAAATACAGGTGCCTTGACTATGATTTCCCTCAGGGTAGGTGACGTGCACTAGTGAACTGCACTTAAAATAAACCAAAAACCTCCTTCCCGTGAATTTGGAACCCAAATACTCTCCTAAACTTCCTTCTTGTGCTGTGGCATTCAGTGCACCCTGTTTCCAGGCTTGCATTTATTTCCTCTCTGTATGTTTCTGTATAAATAAATCATAAATCCCTCTATTTATATAGCTGTATTTCTCCTGTAAAGAATTTCAAACTCCACAGAACTTCCAAAGGCAATGACATAAACTATAGTGTTATTAAGACACGAACATATTGTTCTTCTATTTAACCCTAATTATGGTGAGCAGAAAGTGATTTAGTAGGGCTTTAATGAGTATATAAGCAGTCTTAAAGCATCATTTTGTGAATCAAATCCTGACTAATGTGCAAGAAGCTTTGCCTTGCTGAGTCAGTCTTGGATTTCACACAGCCAGCAAATTCATGGAGTGTATGAATTACTGGCCTTTCAGAAACTCCTTTTTCCTTTTTAAATATGTCAGATTTCCTAGTAGTTTAAAGGCTGTTTTCATTCTAAATATGGACAGTTCAGATGATAAAATCCTTCTGCTAACTGTGGGCTCTTCCAGTGCTAGTCCCAGCACAGCCAGGAGGGCAAAACAGGTTCCTTAGCAAGAGGAGAGTGCTGGGGACAACCAATTTTCTTCTGAAAAGAGTCAGCACTTACTGGTTTTCTTAATGCCCTGACACCAGAAGCTCTGCTATTGCACAGGAATCTGTTTCCCACTTTAAAATGGAGTAGAAACTTCAGCATCCCCCAGTCCCCAGTGTCATTTAATGTCTTAATTTTATAGCACAAGGAAGAAAATACCATTTAAAAAGAAAAATTTGGATAAGGCTCCTTGGGTTTTTTTCTTCACTCCTGTTTTTTTGAATACATGGTGTTGGAAAAAAAATCATTAGCATTCAAACACTGCTGTAAATTAATTCTCTGGTGCTGCAAGGAGGGAGAGCTAATATTCCTACATTAGCATGAAAGTGCCTTAAGCCTTTCTTCTCTCTGCTTTATTGATAGCATCTGAAGTGTCTTTGGAGTCGGGTTCTAGAGTAATTAAGCCTGGATTTGTAAGGGTGAGCCATGGCTAGCTCACCATCAGTGCCTCCTCTCTTCATGGAAAGCAGGGGAGTGATGCAGTGTAGGTGGGGGTCACTGCACGTGGGTTAACCCTGGCCTTAAAGCTCCTCTGACGACTTGAAGTCCTGCTGTGACAGCTGATGGGACCTGTACGTCCTCAGCCTCTAGATCACTGGGAGCATTTTAGACTAAATTTAAGACAAATAATACAAGTGGGGTGTGGGGCAGCCAGCGTTCAGCTGACGTTAGGGGTCTAACTGAAACTCCCAAAGAACGAGGAGTTGGCATCATTCTCTCTGCCTGGTGTTCCTGGGTGTTCCTGCTGCCCTGAGCCCTTTTCAGGAAGACTCTGACTGCAGTGGCATCGGGAGGCTCGATGACAACAAAATCAAAGCACTGTCCAAAAAGAGCTTGACTGCAGGATTTCCCAGCCTGCTGCAGGTAGGTTGTAGAGCCACGTGCTGTTATGAAGAGGCCAGTCTGGGAACTGCTCTGCTGTGTCTTAATGGAGTCCCAGGGCCTGATTCTGCCACGTTTGCACTGAGCAGCACTTTGTTCCAGCAGCAGTCATCTGGCAATTACCAGGAGAACCTTACTGCACACCCTGAGTAAGCAAGGGACTTAATTACCTGCTAGAAAAGCCTCATTAGTCTAAAGAGAAACAGTGACCTTTCCAAACTCTAACACCTGCAGAGCTGGGTAAAGCTGTGTTCTGCTTGAAAGCCAAGAGTGTGTGCTGAGCACTGGGAACTCCTTGTAAAATGTGATGGGAAAGGTGTGCAGAGCAGCGTGGAACGGGCTGGATCCTGCATCAGTCCTGGGAAGTGTTCCTCTGACTTGGACAGCAAGATAAAGATCAGTTTGCTGAGCTCTGAGGGACCAGTTAAACAACTCTGGTGGTGGTTGCATTCTCATGGTGAGCCCAGGGACTAAGTGTGCAGCTACTTCAGCAAGTAAATGCCTCTGAGTGATCACTAATAAATTCACTAACCTAATCCTTACTGTGAGCAGTGTCTGGTGTGCCAGACTAGCATGTTGAGGTCTGGAGAGTTGCATCAGGAGAGCAGAGTATCCATTCCAAGGACAAAGAGCAGCAGTCCATGTTTAGGGGGATCCTAGCTGGGCATTAGTATGTGCTTTATGAGCAGAATTCTTCTTTCAAGTCTATTTACGTACAACACACTAATCACTTTTCATCAGATCTCTCAGAGGGAGTGGCAAGAATCTCTAACAACAAAACTCAGTCTGTTGTGTTTGCAGGTAGCCCAAAGGAGGCAGTTAGATGCCATTGGGTTTAACCTTCCCATCTGACATAAAGAAAATTCACTTGTTGCTCACGTGATTATTTTTTCCATCGAGTGTCTCAGTGTTTTTGCTTGAAAAGTGTTTTGCTGCCCTGTGGATTTCTCTGTGGTTTGCCACTGTGAAGCTGTTTGGCTGGATTCTCAGCTAAGCTGACTCCAGAGATGTATGTTCTCAGGTGATGGTTTAGAAGTGGAAAGCCAGGGGAGCAGAAGATCTTGGTGTGTGCTCACACAGACCTGGACTGCTCTCACCAGGGCAGCTGCCAGCTGTGCTGGGTGTAACCTCGGTGTGCCAGTCACCAACCTCAGGTCAGGAGAGCCATGGAAAGCAAACTTGGGAGACACAAGGTGGATGGGGATTATAGGTGGAGGGTTTTTAGGGAGGGAAGAGTGCTTTCTCATGAATAAAAGTAAAGCATTAGGTGTGGTTTGCTTCTGTTAACGGCATTTCTTTGGTTCACTGAGAGGTTTAGAGCAACCAAAGCATTTAACAGTTTATCTTCCAATAATCCATTGCTGCCTTTGCTTCCCAAGTCACACAGCCCGAGGGTTATGCAGTGGAGCAGTTTGCTCTTTTGATTAATAAATACCAGAGATTTTGTCTGACTTCACCTTGCAGATAGTTAATCTGCAATGCTGAGGACTGTAACTGCCTTTTTGGACAGCATTTTTATCATCTTACCTTGGCCTTCAGAGAAATGCAGAGGAAAAATGGACTCGTAATTAACTGTAGAGCATCTGCTCAGACACTTACTGCCTGACTTGCAGGTGGATTTATCTGAGTGTTGGTACATTTGTTCTGCAGTATAATGACCTCAGTGATGTGTAAGGTTGCTGGAACACAGCAGGCACCAAATCTACCATTCCTGCTGTGTAGTGGCTGCCATGAAGAAGATTCTCTCCTTGTGCCACAGAAATATCTTGAGGTTCTCGTGCCCACACAAGGGAAACCCAGTTCTTATTTCAGTGTTTTTGCACTCTCCAAAGTACTGAGTGAGGACTCTGTCAGGCATCACTGAAGTGTTGAAAAGTAGGACTTTTAAAAGTATGTTCCCCTTCAAAGCAGAAATCCCTCTCTACTAAATTAAACAGAAAGAATTAATCTATAAATTCCCTTTTGAATCATTCATCTGTGAAAAGAGGATTATTTGAACAGCATAATTCAGGAAGTGCTGTGAAGATGTTAACTCTGTGCCATGTGTCACTTTCCATTGTTAATGGAGAGCTCTTTCACGATCTCTATTTTGCAGTTTTCATGACCAAGTGTTTTCGCATGGGGATGAGTGAAAACTGTGAAGGTTTTGGCAGAGCTTGTCTCTCTGGTGGATGGATGGATGGCCCCAGGCCTCTTCAGGGAGGCTTGTCAAGTAGGTGCCTGTTGCTCCTGAGGTGTTGATGGGAGCTGCTTGGAGGGAAAACACTGCTTGTCTGCTCGTCCTGGTGGCAACTGTGCTGAATACTGCAGTGCAAGAGCTCAGCACACAGCCTTCATTAATCAGATTTGTCTCTTAGACCAGAGGCCATTGCAGAGAGTTGCTGTGGAAGTGGCTCTTAGAAGGGAGGCCGCGAGGCCTTTGGCACGGGCCGTGGATCCTCACTTTAGGCCTTGCACTGAGACTGCTCAGTGGTGAAGGTTTCTAGGATCAGAACGGTAGGTTGACACAGAAGGCTTTAAAATGGAGATTTATTAACTGTATCACATGTGTAGACACTTAAGAACTGAAGTGACCACACAGAGCTGGGCCAGGCAGTTTGAGGCACATCCCTGTCTCCAGCTGTGGCGGGCGGAGCAGTGTCCCCTTTGGTCCCTCATTGTCCTCCAACTCAAAATGTTACCCTCCTTCTTCTTTTTTTCCTATTTTCTTTCTTTTTTTTTGTGCTGCTTTTTACAAACCTTTGGGCAGGGGTGCATTCTTGGCATTGTTGGGTGGTTTTGGGGAAAGCAATTCCATGCATTCTTAGCTTTGGGAAGTGTTCAGGCAGAAAGGCGTGAGCTAACGTCAGATGATTTATCTTTTTTCCACCAGAAAAGGGACCTACACAGCTACTGTCTGTGTCAGCGCAGAAAGTTATTTTACATAAATCAGTTAAGCCTGAAATAGGAATGGTGACAGTCTTTCATCCGGGAGAGGTGCCCTCCAGAGTAAAACCACAGGTATTTTATACTTGCATGTTAATATTGATAATTCAGTGATGGGGAAAAGTGCAAAAAGGAGAGGTTTGCTTTCAGGAAAAAAATATTTAGATTGTGAAGACTTCATATGTCAAAATGTTGAGTACTTTGTTCAGTCTGGGAGGTCTTTACCTTTGTGTTCATAACAATGGTCTTCTTCGACCTAGGATTTAAGTTCATTGATGTGCTGTTTTGGTGAATGAAGAACTTTCTTTCTGTGATGCTGAGAGAAAGCAAACCCCCTACCTTACTGAGATTCCCCTTTTATTAGATCCAGAGTCAGTTACTGGACATCTGGTTGTATGTTCCTGGGTTATTCATAGCAGAAACCTTGCATGTAAACCCCTTTTTTATTCTACTGAATGCACTGTGTAATAGAAATTGGCTAATTTAAATATGGTAGTGTAAAAGGAATATGTCAGGTTTCAGCCTCTCTTTCAGAAAGCACTGGCAAACCAGATAGGCAGTAAATTGTTTTAATTTGCTTGTGAATTCAGTTAGCATTATCTACAAAGTCATCACACTTCTAGGTTTTCTTGGACAACTCTCCTTGCTCTTGTCCAGGCAGAAAAACAGGACTGTGGCTAAATTAAAGTGTGTACGTCAGATAGAGACTTGAGCTGAAAATTTTGCCTTAGGAGGTATTTGATAATTAGGCTAATTAAAAGCAAGCACTGGGGCAGAATTACTAAAGACATTTACGGACGTTTCTCCATATAAACAGAAAGAAAGGGACAAGAAAAAATGCAGCAATACTTGTAAAGGGTGAACCTCACAGCTCTGACATTTGCTTAGGCTCTTCCTCAAGTGGTCACTGGACATTTCCAACAACTTCTGTTGACTCAGGAGCTAAACTCACTCCTTGAAAGACAGGACTGCCAATATATGTGTTTGTCTTCAATCCATACATGTATCTGTGTGTGGCATATATATATCTGTGTATATTTATGAAATATATAGTCATATATGGGGATTTTATATGGCAGTGAAACAGTTCTGTGAAGAGAATGGTGAGTGAGAAGTTGCCTCTGTTGTTATGTAATTACTTGGTAGAATTTGGACTAGATGGAAAACAGTGAAGATAAATATTTCTTTGAGTTCAAACAAACAAACAAAGCCATTCTTATGAATGGAAAAATATCCTGCCTAACATTTGCAGCTAGAAATGGTTCACCTCCAAACTTGAAAGTGAAAACACCTTAAAGTGAAGGGATTTGGGAAAACAAAAAAAGTCATGAGCCTAGAAATGTGTATGTGCTTTAAGAAATGTGGGGTTTAATACTGGGAATTCACAAGGGAAAAAAGTGGATGTGTGGAATGGTATGGTTACAAGCTGAAAGCCCAAGAGAAAATGTGTGAAGTACTAAAGCAGGATAATTAGATCTGCTTCTATTCTGGCCAATGCCAGAGCTCTTCTTGTTTTCCTTGGGAGCTAGATTAACACTTTATTGATACCATGCCAGTTTGAATTCTTTCTCTTATGATTGATCTCCATCTTGACAATCACTTTTTCCATTACAGTTCCATTAAGCATTTAAAACACAATATAATAAAACTCAGAGAAAAAAAAATAACTTAATACTCCTAAATTATTATGCAAATTGATGCAAATTTCAGCTCATTCACATCACTGCAGTTCTCTCTTTATGCCAAACAATGGAATCTAAACTTTATTCTTTTCACTTGATAATCAATTTTTATTTCATTGTCTTTTTTTTTTTCTTTTTTCAGGGGTTTCTAAGTATCAAAATAATGGAAAATAATTGGTTTTTCAGTTGTTTTACAGTTAGTACTTGGATAATTAAAAATGAAACAGATTATGCACATTAATAAAACCATTAATTATTATTCAATGGCCTCTTCGGGGTATGCCTGGTGGTGCTCAGCCCCTAACTGACAGGCACCAGTCAGGATCTCAGAACTGGCCCCTAGTTTGGCAGCAGCTGAAATTGCTATTCCTGAGTCTCCACAAGGAAGCAGAAATAAAAATAATGGTGTTTTTTTCCCTGGGACAAGCTGCTAGAGCAGAGGTTTGGAGGCAGGGGCAGTGCAGAGGCTGTAGGTGTCAGTGGATGCCGAGTCAGCTACATCTCTTCATTCTCTTTAGCATTTTTTCTGAGGTGGAAATGTCTATTTTGAGTTCTTGTGTAGATCTAAATAAACATTCCTTAGAATTCTTTATCAGCTAGGGAGCATGAGCATGTCCATGCATTCTCCCTGTGTGGGTGGACCAGGAAAAGCAGCATACATTAGATAAACCCAGTTCATGGAAATATTAGAGACACCTTCTACCTTGGATTTCCCCCTTCTTTTCATACATTTCATTCCACATATGTCTCAAGCAGAGTTGCCTGAAGGAATCTGCAGCGTGTGGGGATGATGAAACCTGGATGTGGCCATCTGCAGCCTGGGGATGGGAGCCAGGGGGGTGCCAGACCCACCCACCTGCAGCCTGGGGATGGGAGCCAGGGGGGTGCCAGACCCACCCACCTGCAGCCTGGGGATGGGAGCCAGGGGTGCAGCCTGGGGGTGCCGGACTGGGTAGGTTGGTCCACATGCAAATCCCAGTTGGAAAGCCCTTTTTGGATGGGTCTTGCTGGGACAGGTGCTCCCTTTGCTTTGCAGCAGCTCTGCTCGTGTGCTCGTGAGTGGGCAAGTTTCCCTGGCAGTGGGCATCAGACCAACATGGTTTCATTCTTCAAGGGTCTTCCAGCACCACCCAAAAGCTGCTGCTGAAACCATCCTTTCCCTCTTGGATCTCTCAGCTCTGCTTGTAGGTAAATTTACATTATTTAATGGCATCTGGTGGCAAATCTGAGGTATTTCAAAGCACTGGGGTGACTTCTGCAGTGTGACTGGAGGGGCAGCTCTGCTTGATACCTCTCCATAGTTCTGCCCCAGTACCACCCAGCCCCAAACCTCTGCATTTCTCTAACACAGTCTCAGGTTTTCTCCAAGCCTTCTCCACAAACACACACAGGGCTCGGTGTCTGCAGCAGGGCAGGATTTCCCTGAGGAGGAGGGTGTGACGTGGGCAGCTGCAGGGGCATCTGCAGATCCAGTGCCAGCAGCTTGCTGCTTTGTCCCTGCAGAGGAGAGGCAGCCTGGGAACAAATCCCCTCTCCCACAGGCTCTGTGAGGCCTCAGGTGTGTGAGCACAAGCTCAGGGGGACAGAACAGCTCACACAGGAATCAGGTGCTTGTTTGGATAGGAATATATTTTTATTCCTGCCTGCACAAAAGGCTTCAGGGAGGTGTGGGTTACTTGTAGAGGGTGATAGGTGAATCCTTTCCCTCTGTTGACACAACATAAGCAAGAAAGCTGTTTTTGAAAGAGCCTGTGTAAGGGCTGCAGAAACAAATGTCTCCACCCTTCGCAAACAAAAGGCTTCACTGGAAAATCCATCTGCCACATACGTGGAAGAGAGAAGTAAAAAGGGGCAAAAATACCCAGCTCAGTCCAGAAAGGAGGATTTGTGCCTTTCTTCCCTCCACGGTGGCAAACACAGCCCTGCTGGCTCCATGAGCTCTGCAGGGCTGAGCAGGGAGCAGGGAGGGAAACTGCACATCAGCCACCTGCCAGAGCAGTGCATCTGCAGTGGGTTTGGGAGGAGGATGGTGCCACTGAGAGCTCCTTGGCATGGGTTGCTGATGGAAGGCTTGGCCCCTGCAGCTTGGTGCTGTTCCTGAAGGCTGCTGCTGGCCTGGAGATACCTGTTCCTGGTTTATATCTATAGGAGCTGCTGGAGCAACCAGACATCAGCCACCAGCAGGTTGCAACAAGACCCTTTAAAATGCTGAAAGGTTAGAACGCACAAAGTGGGAATTTTCAGCACTTAGAAAAAAAAAAATCTTGTAAAACTTTCATCTGTAAATTTTAATGGATGTTTTTAGTGTGTGCGTGTAGCTTTCTAGGAAATAAAATTACTTGAGGAGATCTAGAAGTGTAAATTGAACTGGAAATTGAATTGGGATGGAACAGAAGAGGGACTCCAGTGTTTGTGAGATCACCCTGCCTGGAAGGGTGTCTGACACGTGCTGGCTGAGGTGGTGCTGAGCAACCTGCAGGGTGCTGGCAGTGGGACGTGGGTGCTGTGGCAGGGGGCAGGTGAGGGGCAGAGGGGTGGGAGCTGCTGCTGCAGTGCCCTGCCCTGCCCAGTTTGGCCTGGACCTGGACACCAAGCCAGGGCTGGTGCCAGGAGCACTGAGCAGCCCAAGCTGGGAGTGCTGGAGGGAAGGGCAGCTTAGGAATGGGCTGCACCTCATAATAATTAACTGTGTACTCCAGACTAGGTGAAAAATCTGCAAGATGTTGAATTTTATTTTATTTTTTTTATTGTTTGGCGTTTTTTTTGCTGCTGTGTTAGAATTGCAATGATTTGGGGTGGCAAATGAAATGATTACACAGGAGAGGATGTTACGTTGCTGTTCCAGTCTTCAGCTGAAATACATCTCACTGTTTAAATTACCTCATGGCTGTGTTCTGTGAGGGTATCATTTTCCTCTATTATCCTTCAATTGGCAAAGTACATTTTAATTTGCTGCCAAAAGATCAGCTCGAGAGTGGGTTTTATTTTTCAGTTATTTCACTTAAGCATTCAGGGACCAAAGTTTTTCAGCTGAACTCTGCTAATTGTGTGCGTCCTGAAAAATAACACTGGACATGCAGTGAGTAAAATGAGTAATAAGGAATGTAGGGCACAGCTCAGTAAATAGGTGGGTAAGAGGGGTGCCCAGATGCTGTCTCTGCAGCCCCTCGGAGAGGTTCCTCTGTGATGCAGGGAAGATCTCCTGGGTGCCAGCCTGGAGCAGCTGCCAGCCCTGAGCTCACGGCCTTGCCCTGGTGCAGACAGATGGATGTGGATGTGGATGTGCTGCTCCCAGCTGCTGCTCAGCCCTCCCCAGCACCAGTCCACACAAGTTCCACACCCAGTGTCTGAGCCTCTGCTCTGCAGCACTGTGGGAATCCTCCCCATTCCTGCTCACAAACCTGCTCTTTATTCCAGGCTCCTCAGACGGGCTGAGCTCGGTGCCAGAAGGGGCAGAGATGCTCGGAAGGCTCTGGGAAGCAGCAATTTGCTCACTTGGAGCTCCACAAAAGATACCAATTTTCATCTAGTTCTCTCCATCTAGAGGCAAATATAATTAAGAGATTGAGGCAGTCTACAAGTAGGTGGTGGATCATGCAGTAAGCTGCAAGTGTTGACTTTCATGGAGCCTTTTCTCCCAAGCACTGTTTATGAAAGGCCAGGAGACCAGAGCTGCTGTGGGCTCCTTTTCTGGGCAGCCTCCCGGGCTCCTCCTCTCTCCTCCTCTCTCGTAGCTTTTGAAGTTCCCTTTGAGTATTTTCATGTACCTACATGTGCTCCACTTCAAGCGGTGCAGGAGTTGATTTTCTGGTCCCGAGAGCTGTGGGTTGTTAATTGCTGGGCTGGTTTTAATGGGTTTCTGCTGAGTGCTGTCTCTCCCTGGGCAGGCTCTGGGGCACGTCCATGATTTCAGCCCTCCTGAGGGACTTGGTGGGGTGTAGACTGCCCTGCTGGGCTGCCAGATGTCCCAGGGACTGCTCAGCAGGTCAGTGTAGGGGTCTCCACCCCACTGACACCCCTCTGTTGCAGGCACACGTGTGGCAGGAGGTCGGGTTCTGGAAGCAGGCAGTGAATGAACCATCAGGGTTCTCAGTTCAGTTTGCTGTGGGTTGCATCCCATCCTTGTCCCAGAATCACCTACTCCAGCCAGAGCCAGCTAATCTGAAGGAGAAAAACTCTTGCTGGAGGCAAAATGCATATTCTGTCTTCATTACCCTGCCAGACTGGTGAGAAAAAAGCCAAGGCGGGGGAGGCGTCAAAAACAGATCAGGAGAAGAGTTGCTAGAGCTGGTCCTGAGCTGCAGCCTCCTCCACATTCTGCTTTCCTGTGTGCTCAGAGGTGTGGGTCATTGGATGCAGGAGCAGGACAATGAGGGTTAGCCAGGGGATGAGCTGGAGCTGAGCTGCTGGGAAGCTGGTAGTGCTGGGCTGCAGAGGAGGAAGGACGGGGTGGAAGCTGCATCCTGTGGGGAACCTGGAGGAGCAGCAGCAGCTCCTCATGCTTCACGGCTGTAAAATGCATGAATCACCCACCCCAGGCAGCAGATACCAGCTGCAGCACAGCCACTCATGCCTTGGGGTTAGCACAGACACCCAGGCCGTGCTGCGGAGTCCGTCCGTCTGTCTGTCTGCCTGCTGAGGACAGAAGGTTCATCACTGCTTTCCTTGCGTCAGCCCGGGTGGGTGCTCCTGGCTGGACATACCTCTGGGCAGGAGGAGTTGTGCCACAGCCCCGCTGCCATCCCAACGTGGGTGTGATCAGTCCTGCCCCGTGGGCCATGGGGACAGCCCTGGTCCCCTTCCATGAGCAGCACCAAAGGCTCCACTTTCTGGATGCTCCATGTGAAGCCCGTGGTTGTGTCTGAGAGGCCAGTGTTCTTAACACGAGCTCTAGTTGGAATTGTGGAGAAGGATGAGGAGTGGCTGAGCTGGGGTTGAACATACCCACCATAAAACCCTTGGTGCAGAATTTCCCTCCTCCCTGCACTGAGAAAGTAGGTGTTTGGGAGACCCATAAAAGCCCAACAGAAGTCAAGTTAAACTCACTTAATCTTTGTCTTTTGCTGCAGCATTCAGGCTGGTGTCAAAGACTCATATTAATAGGATTATTCTCTTGTCAGATGGAAGCTGGAGATAGTCATCCCAGATGTACATGCCTGGTTTGAAGGCTTGATTATCTTGTTGGTGTCAGTTCTTGGCCTCTTATCAAAGGGACTCTCACACACAGCACCTTTCAGCTGCTCCCTCTCAGCTCTGCAGGGAGGAGGAGTGCACTTTAAACTATTTCCAGCAGCTAAGCTGACATTTAGCATTTATTTTTTCCTCTGGGGCAGCAGTGTCAAGAAGAACAGGCTTCCAAGCCTGTCAGGTGAAGGAAGGATGGCAGCAGGTTTCTCACAGTGCAGTGTGATGGATGAGGACAGGGAGAGGCAGCATGAGGAGCTTGTTTGGTTTGAAGTTAAAAGATGATGTGTTTGCTCTGCCAGCTTCAGGCCTGAGTCTGCTAAGAAACAGCAAAATGTCCTGTTGGTCTTCGTGGGCATCATTCTAAAAGACCCTTTACTGCTAAAATGCAGCTTCAAATCTGGACTGGGAGGTACTTCTGTGATTCAAATCACTCTCAAGATTTAATTTCATCATGTGTCATGAAAATCTACCGAAGAAAAGTGCAGCAGTGAAGTTTAGACCAGCTGGGGTCGTGGCTGACTCCTGCAGATAGCAGCATCTCTAGAATGAAGGATTTTCTTCTTCTATTTCACTAATCACTTGTAAATATTCTGGCTTCTGTCTTCCTCACCATCACTAGAGTGCCATGTTGTGGCATTACCAGCTAATTCTTATTAATTTTAATTAATCCCATCATAGCTTCCAGGGGGCAACATCCCATCCCATTGTCATAGCCCAGAGCCTTGGCTCTGCACTGTGAAGCTGCCAGTCACAGTCAGCTCACCTCTCTGTGTCCAGTCACAGTCACCTCATCTCATCTCTCTGTGTCCAGCTTTGACTCCTCTTTGCTTCTCCACTGTGAGTTTGGAGGTTTGGGGGGGGTGTTCCTTCTCAGGCATTGGTCTGTGGGAGCTGCAGCTCAGTCAGTCTGAGCAGTCCCTAAGCTCATGCAGTAAATTCTCTACAGACATATGCCCTGGGAACACAAATCCTGTTCTGCAGAGACCCCCTGTCCCCTTGGTTACCTCGTGTGAGCAGCCAGCTGAGTGCCAGAGCAGGGGTAGGAACAGGGATCAGCTGTCCCTTGGGGGTGGGAGGGAGAGGGTCAGGGTTTGTCAGGCTCACTCAGGGTGAGGGGTGGTGGGAGGGCAAGGCAATCAGCCATGAATATTGAGTATTCACCTCTGCAGCTGGGACCTTTCCTCACCACCTCAGCCAGGGATGAGGCACCAGTGGCAGACTCCTCACTCCTGCTCCATCCAGACCCTTCCCAGAGGTGCCCCTGAGCACAGCAGCTTACGGTGGGGAGAGGAGGGAGGGCTTGGTGGCCACTCCTGGAGGTGGAGGGTGGGCCAGACCCATGAGGGGAGATGAGCCAGGGGAAATGCAGTGCTGGGAGTGGAGCCTCCCTGAGCTGGCGGAGCAGAGGGTAAGTGGGAGTGAATCCCCAGCAGAGTCAGCAGCTCCACCAGAAGGGTGTCCACAGTAACACTGAGCTCCCTGGCTGGGGAGGGTGCTGTGAGCCACTGCCACACTGCTCTGAGGATTAATTTGCCCTTCTTGCTGTGCCAGTTCTCCCGTTTCCCATCTCCTTGGAGCTCTTGTAGGGAAGAGTTCCTACAGCTCCAGTCTTCTTCACAATCTCTGCTGGTCTCTCCACATCTGCTCCAGACAAGGAGACAGGCAAGACCTGAGCCCACACTGACAGCACTGCAAAAAACCAGTGTAGTTACCCTTGAGTGATTAATTTTCCTATCTGCATTCATGGCTTGTGCCTCTGCCCCACTCCTTTACTGACTGTTGGCAATTTCTGTTTGAAGTAGGTGGTGTTCTGTGGCAGTTTGGGGTGCCAAGCTGGGCCTCCTTCACTCCCCAAGTGTACAGCTGCCTCCTCACCCTGCCCTGCAAATCCAGCAGCCCAGGGGAGGGGGATTAGCCTCTCCAGACAGGGCTGGCAGAAGCAGACTTTAATTAAAGGTGCTGCATGGAGCTCAGTGATCACCTCTGATTACTGCTGCAAATGCTTTAAGAAGGGAAATTAGAGCAATGGAGTATTAAGTGGTGGGTTCTCAGGTCTTAATATCTCAAGGAGTTGAGTCTTTTTAAAGTGATTTGGGCAGATTCTGCCTTCTGGTCCGTGTTTGTAAATCTGGAGTCACTGCAGTGCACAGAGCACAGCAGTTCCTTGGGGTAGACACTAAATATCTCAGAGTTCAGTGCTGCTGAGGGCATTGCCCTCTCCTCAGAGCAGAGGGAGGCACAACATTTATATTGAATAGATATGCTCCTCTAGCCTAGTTATTGTCACTCTATTTCAGTTGGGATGACTCTGGTGCTTTGTTGGATGGTGTAACTGTCCAGATGCCACCACTCAGCTCAGCAGTGCAGGAGTTAAAGTAGCTGCAGAAGCATCATTGCCTGGTGGCAGGTTAAAGCAGCTGTGGAAGAGAGGTGAGCTGAGGAGCCTCCCTGGACTTCCATGGTCTCCAGAGCAGCCCGCATGTCCCAGCTGCATTTCCTCAGTGCAGAGCAGGGCTGTGAGTGATGCTGTGCAGCAGCTGATCACAGTATCCTATCCTCGGGCCTCCAGACATGATATCTGCAGGAAAACCCTCCCAAATGCTGTGTGTGCCTGCATGTCAGGAAAAAAGCTGTGTTAGGTAGGTCAGCTGAAAGTGTTTCCTCTTTGAGTGCTGAGCTAGCTTCTGCACCTGTCAGAGCATTTCCTGAAGCCTCGGGTTACTGCTGTGGAGCTCCTTGCAGGAGGTGCCTGGAGCCAGCAGGCAGCCAGTCAGGAGGGGTCATTTTGCAGAGCAGGAGCTGTTGGAAGAGCACAGGAGCCTCCTGGGCAGATGAGCCCCCTTCCCAGACCAGTGTCCACTAAAGGTGGAAGCAGCAGCAGCCCTGGAGTGAGAACGAGTTGCATTTCCATGACAGGAACCAACAGGTCCCTGCAAAAGAGGCAAAGAAAATTGGTAATATTGTCAGGGCTAGAATGTTTTATTTTCAGCTCGAATGCTCTTTGAGATTTTACTGCTTTTTTTTTTTTCTTTTTTACTTTTAATTAAATATCCTTAATTAGAAGGGTGTTGTTTTTCTAGGTGAAACTGGAGTAGCAAATATGGAGAAGCACTTTTAAATTTCACTGTAAGCAGACCAGAGTGAGTTCTTGTGCAGGCCCAAGTGTGGCTAAACACACCCCTCCCTGCAGGCTCCATACCTGGGGTCAGCTCCCTCCCTCCCCCAGAAATGCTCCAGCTTCTCTGCTGAGTGCAGGGCACCCATGAGAGCTGTCCTGCTGCAGCAGCACCTCCACCTCCCTGCTGCAGCTTGTTTTGGCTGAGAAGGAAAATATAACTTAA
>JAOEGS010004036.1:24864-36479 GCA_025447755.1 Corythornis vintsioides
GAGAGCGGTCCTGCTGCCAGCACCTCCACCTCCCTGGTGCAGCTTGTTTGGGCTGAGAAGGAAAATATAACTTAAAAAAAAAAAAAAAAATATACATTATAAAATAGTAAAACACCAAAAAAAAAAGTAAAAGCTTCTCTGGGACAATTCTCTGCTCCTCTGGGGGCACAGGAGGAAGAAGCACATCCACCTCTTGGTAGCTGCCTCAGGATTCAGCTGGGATGGGGACAGCCTGAGCCCTGAGCAGGAGGTCAGGAGCAGGGACTCCTCCTTACCAGTACAGCATTTTGAGTTGTATCTAGACATCCAAAAAATAAATGGTAAGGGTGGTGGGAGTTGCTGAAGCCATTCCCAGTTCCCCTGGGATGGACTCGTTCCTGTTCAGTTGCATCAGTTCCAGCGAGGTGATGCTGGGAGATTCCTGGCAGGAATGTTTCTCCTGCTTCCTGCAGCTGTCAGGATGCTTCTGTGCCCCTTGCCCCGTGTGTATCTGACAGAGGAGTGAGGCTGGGGGGATGGATGGATGGATGGATGGATGGATGGATGGATGGATGGATGGGTGGATGGGTGGATGGATGGATGGATGGATGGTGGAGAGGAGAGGGGTTGGGTGACAGCTGGGCAGGGCTGCTGGCCCCGTGCTGCCTCTGACCCGGAGCGTGCTACAGGCAAAACCTCTTCCCTGCTCCTTCTGGGGGGAGAAATTCTGTCCCTCCCAGGAGCCCTGGCCCGTGGGAGCTGCTGCCTGCACTGCTGCAGACCCCAGCAGCCCTGTGAAGCAGCCTGGGTTGCTGCTCTGCCTGTCTCTCCATCACCAGCTGTGGTGTCCAAGGAGAAACGCTTCTCCCCATGGGAACCCTGAACCTCTGTGTCCCCTTCCAGGAGTGCCCCTGGGGCCACCCACTCAGCTAATGCTTCAGGCAGCCAGCACTGTCAGAGCTGCAGCTCTGGAGCACCACGGGTAGGATTTGGCCTCATGACCCCAGCTCAGAAGTCAGTGGGTTCCAGGGAGATGCCCTGTCAGCTGTTAGGAAGCTTCTCCATGGAGGTGCTGAGCTCTGGCCAAGTACAGAAACCTCAGCCTAGATCTAGAGGGGAAAACAAAACTGAGGAGGTTTTAGAAGATGCCCAAAATACACTTGTCTTCCAAGAGCTGCATCACTGGGTTGAGACTGTGTGAGTGGAGAGAGAAAGGGAGTGTCTGCACTCGGTGGTCCAGAGAGCCAGTGTGCTGCCTGCAGAGAGGTCCTCAGAGCTCAGGTGGTGAAAAAGTGTGTTCTGGACACTGAAATGGGAAACCCTTCCTGTTAATTCAACCCCAGCCCTGACGTGAGTGCTTGGGAAATGACTCCACCACATGAAACATCCTGCAGGAATTCAGATAAGCCCTTTGCAGAGAAAAACCCTCGTTTACAGACAGCTGCAAAGTTGCAAAAGGGGGTTTTTAAACTAAAAATGGTGTTTATGCTCACTCAGGGGCCCTGTTTATCCCACGCTGCATGGGTGCAGGGGTTGACACGGGCTTTGGGTGTGTTCTATGGAGAGGTGATGCAACCTCTGCCAGCTCTTGGTGAAATCTCTCCCTTCTGACTCTGGTTTCTCAGGAATCTGAGGCTGAAGGCTTCATGCCCAACAGCCCCAGTGGGAAGATAGCAGTAAGGACTCCTAGAATAAGGATTTTGGTGTTCTCCCTGGGTGATTTACATTTTAAAGTTCAACATTAGTGGTGATATTTCTGAGGATATTTTGCACAGACTCAGTATTTTATATTTTTCCATAAAACACAGCTAAAGCAATGAAAATTAAAGCCTTTAAAGATATCAGTGGCCATCTACTGCTGCTCCAGTGGAGATAAGCACATCCATTAGGCTCTGTGGAAAATGCCAACAGCCTTGATCAAACTCAGTGTACAATGACACTTCTGTTTTCCATGAGCAGTTTATTCCATGGGAGTCCAAAAGTGCCTCTTCCATGGCACAGCTAAGGTCATCCTGTGTCCAGCTCTCACTGAACATCTCTTTGCCACCTGGAAATACTGCTTGGGTTGGAAGGGGGGGATCTGTGAGTGGGTGTTAAGGTGTCAGGTGGTCTGGGAGGAGGAATATTTTCAGTGGGATGGCTGGGAAAGGTGGATAATTGTCCCAGCACCACTTGTGCTGCACACCGTGTGCAGGGGTGGCACAGGGAGTGACCCTGCCCTGCTCAGTGGTGGGCACACACCTGCTGGGTGTTGGCACTCCCCTGTGTGAGCCTCTGTGCTGTGGGATACTCTGAGCTCACCAAACACCACTCTGGTGGGTTGTCTGCATTCTTGGCAGAGTAGGAAGGACAGAACCATTGCTGAAGAGGAGCAGTGACCCATCCTCAGCCAGAGCAGGGCACTGCTGGGCAGAGTGGAGTCCTGGGTACCCTGCTGATGCCATGGTAAGCTCAGGGGTGCACTGAGGGCACGAGTGCTTCCTCTCTTACCCACTACTGTGCATTCCTTTGAAGAGAATCTGCTGCTTGTGGGAAATAGCTGGGGAGCCTCACATTAGACCTGGGGTGCAAAGTTCCCTTTTCACTCAGCATCTGTCCCCTACAGCACCTGGCAGAAAACCCTTCCTGATTCTTGGGGCAGTGAGTCAGTGCTTGGGGCTGATGGCATCATGAGGTGGGCATGTGCAAGCAGATCACCTCTGAAGAGCAGCCTGCTCTGTGTGTGTCCCCAGTGCCTCCAAGTCAGGGATGTTCCCCCTTTCCTCTGTCACCTCCCTGACAGGAGCCCAGCTCTGCTGTGCTGATTTCTTCTGTGGGGCTGCTGTTCTCCCGGGGAGGGTTAGGAGAGAAGAGTGCTCAGAGCAGGTCCAGAGCTGTAGGAACAGGAACCATTGCTTTGTGCTGCTGGATTCCTGTCCAGCACACGGGCTCGGACAGCAGGGATCCAGCTCCAGTCTCTGTTGTCTGCAAGACCCAGGCTGCAGGGATCTCACTGGCAGTGGCCAGTGCCATGGGGGAGGTTGGCTGATCAAAGGGGGTTTGTGTTTGTACACTGTGTTTTTAGAAGATGGTGTGGATTGCCTATCAGCAGAGAGCCTGCACAGGGCACACAGCAGTTTTTTCTGTAAATATTGCCAGTGCCTGGGGAGTTTTCACCCAAACTACAAACGTTTGGTATGGTTGGAGTTGCCTGGTTATCTTATCTTTCCATTCCTTCTTCATTTTAATCACAGGATGCAAACAAATATTTTTAATTTCTATTCCTTAATAAGTTTATTTCCTTATTATCTTCTTATTCTGCTTAACTCAGCAGACCAGAAGACTGGTCAGTTGGAAATCTAGTAAGAGAAAACCTGTTCCCTTTGAAACCAAAAATGGGGGGAAACAGAACATTTAGTTGCAGATCTTTCCATGCTGTGATTCCTAGTGGAGTCAAGCTAATTGAAAGTATAAATTCTTCAGACTGTGAGAAGTGGGTGTGTTTTGTGCCAGATCCCAGCGGGTGGGCCCTGGTGCTCCCCATCACTTCTCTTGATTTAAAAACACTGATTGAAGACTCCTAATCATCAGCTGAACCTCAGAGTTCTGGAGGCTCAGAGCTTGGCACGTTACAGGAGGGACATCCAGCTGCCATCAGCTGTGTGGTGTGAACTGGAGCAGCAAGAGAGCATTGCCCTGCCTGTGTGGGGCCCTTGTGCTCCAGCCTGTTGGCATCTCCTGGGGCAGGAGAAGCTGGGCCAGCCTCCCTGTGCCTGCTGCATGTGGGAGCTGCCACAGAGCCATTGCCACGTGGCTGTCCCTGCCTGGAGAGCTGCTGGGTTTGCCTTCTATTAATTTGCAGATGGGCTTATGATGGCTGAGATTACAGGGAACTGGAAAAATAACCCAAAATGTCTATGCCAAGCAGTGCTTAGTTTGCCAAAGAGAGCACGAGCACAATCTGTTGAGCTACCACAGATGCATTTCTCTGGTGTTCTTTTCTGTTTCAGGGAGCTGGGTGAGTTTCTGGATTGCCTGTTAGATCAATTACCCTTTCAGCTGATACACAACTGTTTGGAGAGCTTGTCTGTAAACAGAGATGACATCAGGAAAACGTGGCCGTTGTTTGTTTTCATTGTTCCCTCCTTTGTTTCCCAGCCAGGATAGCAAACCTGAACAGCCCCCAGTAGGAAGCGTGCCTGTGGTTCCACTGTGGGTCACAGCAAGGAGCAGACACTGCAGGTGAGGGGAGCACAGGAATATGGAGACATTTAGAAGAACCATAGCAATCAGTCTGGGTTGAAAGGGACCTCTCGAGGTCATCATAAACCTTATTTTGCTGATCCTGTTCTAAAAGCAGCCCTTTGAGGTTGCTAAGGTGCAGGATGGGAGCAAACACTGAGGCACAGAAGCTGTTGTCTTGCTGCCACTCCCAGTTTCAAAACTCTGAGATCCCCACCCCAGCTCTTCCCACCCACCCCCTCTTGCCATCCCCCAAAGCTCCTGGTTTGGAACCACAAAGGGAGAGGTTTGCCCCGAGCCCTGGCTGGCCTGGGGGAGTGGAACTGGTTGCAGCTGGGAAGGTAGAGATGCCTGTGAGTAGCCACGTGGCTGTGGGGTGAGTGGGTGCCTGGGCACCCCATATTCCCAGGCTTTGTGTACCCCAGTGCCCACCAGCAGTCCCCCTGCCCAGCAGTCCAAGGCCCCGTGGCCACCTCTGTGGTACACTGCAGTGTGTGGCTGCAGGTGATGCATCTTTTAGCTGTGGACACTTAGCTGTGCATTCAATTAAGATGCAAATGATAGTAAAACCTTCTCCCTTTAAAGCTCAGATAGGCTGAAAAATTACCAGTAATTAGGCCGTCGTTCTGATGGTGTATGAAAGGAGACCAAGCTTTCTGGGAGGTGGAGGAGCCCCCAGCAAGTCAGCCTGTGAATCTGTGGGCTGTAGTGGTCTGGAGTGGGGCTTTTCATCTGAACAGGTCTGGTGAGTGCTGTGGCACACGTGGTTTCCATGGACAGGAGAATGAAATGGAAACCTGCCTCTTCAGCTGGGGTTTCAGAGCAGTGCTGGGCAGAGTCCTGCCAGCCCTTGGTAACAGGCTAAACCAGCTGAGCCACGGGGAGATGTGCAGGGCTCAGGAAGGGAAATCATTCTGCCTTTCAGCTAGCAGGAAAATCAGTGAAATGGTCTGGAAGGAGCTGGTTATCAGCCTGCTCACACTACCTTCCCACGTTGCATTCTTCCCTCTAAGTATCCCTCATCCTCTCTGCTCAGGAGTTTCCCTGTCCCTGTCCCTGCTGCCTCCCTGCACCTTGTCCCCCACAGAACCCCTGAGCAGCAGGTATGTGAGGAGCAGGCAGTGGTGCTGCAGGAGGGTTTGCTGGAGGTCAGGCGTTGATTCCCCTTTGCTGCACTCAGAATTCCAGTGCTTATTCCTGCCTGCAGACCCAGCTTCCCTACTTCCCACCTTCTGGAAATACTCCCCATGTTACCAACCCCGTTACCATTCCAGCATCCTCAGCTTGCAGCTGCTGTGTCCAGGAAAGCTAATGGCAATCCTCTACAATGTTGAGCTATCCAGTTGGCATCAGTTTGTTCTTAATCCCCCCTTCAAGCTGCAAAATGAAATGTTCTTTATTCTTTTCAGTATGGTGTACAAAGTAAATAATCCCAAACAGCACAGGCTACGTGAAAGATGATGATGATGATGCCAAAATTAGTTTTTCTCTTGCTCACACCAGGAATTCACAGTTGCTTTGGGGAGAGCTGGTCACTGCTGCAGTAGGCACTCTGTGCCAGCACTGACCATTGCCTGTCCTCCAGCAATCTGCCAGCCTTGGAGTGCTTCATCCCAGAGACCTTCTCTTCCTCTTTTCTCCTTCCCATGACTCTTCTGAAACCTCCTTTCCTCAAAGGATGCCAGGCAGCATTGGCCAGTGTTTGCACACCTGAGCATCTGCAGCTGCTCATCCTCCCTGGAAATCCAGAGATGTCCAGGTCTGGGTTCACACACCTGATCTGAGGAAAGCCTGGCAGCCTTTCCAGCTCCTGCTGTGCAGTCACAGATCACAGAGTGTCAGGGGCTGGAAGGGACCCAGAAGATCTTCTAGTCCAACCCCCTGCCAGAGCAGGGGCACCTAGAGCAAGTCATGTTGTTGTCCATGTTGCTTGTTTCAGCCTCCCACACTCCTGCCCTGCTCAGCCCTCATCTTCTGCTTTCTGCTCTCACCACCTTGCTTTTCACCCCTCTGTTGCTCTTGTTTGGGGCTGCCAGGTCAGGAGTGGAGCTCAGTGTGAGTGAACTGGCAGGGACTCAGGGATTTAGGCTCAGGGCCCAGTTTTGTCTGGGAGCAAAGCCCACTGAGGTCAGTGAGGATCTTCCTGTCGCTGCAACGGGCTTTGGAGCAGGCGTGGCCTGAGAGGGTCTTCAGAGCAGTGGTTCCATCAACCTGTGGCACCTGCTCAGGCAGCCTGTGGTCCCCATTTCTGCTACCACAGCCCAAGCAGTGAAGGGGACACTGGAACTGTGGCATGCTCATCTGTAACTTAGCACTTGGACTAGGTGTCTGGGATGTAAAGGCATGTCTGGAAGCAATGGGGGTGGAGGTGAGGTCATTCCAAGGCACGTTACCAAGCAAGGAGCTGGGAAGAGCAAGAGGCCTGTGGAGTCTCTTTATTCTGCTTTTTGCTAGCCAAGAAGTGTGCATGGCTGTAGTAAACCCTGACCTAATAATAATATATAACCTAATAAATAAGATAATCTGTTATTTCCAGATGTGCCATAAAGCAGAATTAGAATATACTCGGGTTGGGGTATCTATGAAAGAAAGCTCTGGTGCTAAAGTATTCATATAAAATGTGCAGCAGTCAAGACCTCTGTGTGTAATAAGCCAACATAATGGTTATTTTATTTCTGCCAACATAAAACAAACAGAAGAAGCTTTCTGGCCAGGTGCTGCCATTGCCAAACATGCATTTCAGTTACACTTTGCTGTGTTTACTTTTCTAGATAATAAAATTGTTTGGTTTATGGACTGCCAGAAGATAGAAAGCTGAGATTAAAGTCTCTCAGATTTGATTAGGTTTGTTGTACAGGTAATCAGGGAACAATGTCTATTGAATCCATTCCTAGTTGTTTGTGTATCTTAGAGAGGTTCCAGCTTTTGTTATCTTTACTGTCTCTCAGCGTGCCAGGGTGTGTGGCTGCTGTTAAAGCCTTTCACCTTTCTGAGAGAGGATGAAGGTGAGCAGTTGTGTTTTTGGAGTGTCCTCAGCAATGACAGTGACCCAAAATCAACGGTCTGCTTTGATTTCCACCTCTGGAGGCTTCTTTTTGTAGAAAGCACTCAAAACAATATAGCCAGGCTATGAATGCAGTGTGCAGGGCCTGCATCTTTATCTGTAACGAGCCCTCTGGCCATCCAGAATCTTCTTTCTCTATTGATGTGCGAGAAGATGAGTCTTATTTTAATCTCTCCTTGCTGGTTTTTATAAACTTGGCTGCAGCAGCTTTTGGAGAAACCTTACATTATTTATTTGGGGTATTTCTGCTGCCTCACTACTCTATTATCTCAGCATTTCACCATCTGCACCCAGTGTGGGTGTGGTTTGAGGGCCATGGTAAGGGGTGAACTGTGTAGAGCAGGTTCATGGTTGGACTGGATGATCCCAGGGGTCTTTTCTACCCTGCATGATTCTGTGGCTTCTCAGTGCACATGTAGGTGCCATTATCCCTGCTTACAGAGGAGAAGCTCGAGGCAGGAGTGGCAAAAGCCAGGGGTACAGTGTTTTAGGAGTCAAGCCCACAGAAGGATGGGTTGAATCCTGTCTCCCCGCTGGGTTGGTCCTGTGTCTCCTTTCTTGTGCCATCAGGTGTGTGTCTGTGTTCATCTGTGTGAGGGTCTGCTCCAGAGAGCCCAGCCGAGGCAGAGATCCCCGTGAGGCATCCCCTGAGGGGTGTTTCACACCCCTGACTGGAGCCATCTTCCATCTGCCAAAACACGAGAAGGACTTTTAGAGCTGTGTCACAAGATCTTTGAAAAAATCAGATTTTTAGAGCTTTTTTAGCAGGATAACAGATTGTGTGTGTGTGTGTGTTGGATAGCTGCATGTGGTAGTTGTGTCAGGCAGTGAAAGGCCACAAAGATCAGCACTCTGTAAAACTGATTCCTAATATTATTTTCCTGACGTTTCTGACAGTAAACATTTGAAACTTCCGTGGAGTATTTCACTTGTGAATCTCACAACACACTTATTATTGTGTATTTAGGGCTGAACGCAGCTCCCAGCGACGACGACAACAGAGTTTCCACTTTCTTTATTGCACTTCCAGCCCTCAGAGCCGACGCTGTCTGCTGAGGGGCTAGAACAGATACTAATTTGGTCCCATAAACCCACAGATTGTTAGCAGTTTTCCATGAATTTCTGAATGAATAGCTGGGTGCAGCCCGTGCAGCCGCCGCGGGGCCGGTGCCATGAAAGAGGCGCTTGTCCGGCCGCGCCGCTCCTTTTGTTGGCCCTCAGTGCACATGCCCAGCTCCTTTTCTGCTCCCCTTTCTCCTCCTCATGCTCTGCAGCAGCTTTGAAAACCCAACTGAGGTCTGCAGCTCTCCACGGTGCCCGGCTGCCTTTGTGCTGCCCAGGGAACAAGGGGGCTGTGTGGTGTCCAACACCGGCCCCTCGCCGCTGATTTATTAACTGTGTCACGGGGGCTGCTGTGAGCCCTGGGAAGCTCTGGCATTGTGTGACAGTCAATATTGATGATGACAGTTTGTGGACACTGTCAGACACTGGGTTGCATTTTGTTCTTCTCACCACACATACCACGGGGCTGTAGATCAGTGTGTGCCCAGAAAAGGGCCCATTGTGCGGCCTTCTCGTGAGGGACCTTCGGGGGGGGGTTGTGCAACAGCTACCAAAACAGCTCACAGAATCACAGAATCAGTCACAGAATCACAGAATCAGTCACAGAATCAATCACAGAATCACAGAATCCATCACAGAATCAATCACAGAATCACAGAATCAATCACAGAATGTTAGGGGTTGGAAGGGGCCTAGAAGATCATCCAATGCAACCCCCCTGCCAGAGCAGGGGCACCTAGACCAAGTCACCCAGGAACAGATCCAGGGGGGGCTGGAACGTCTCCAGAGCAGGAGAGTCCACAGCCTCCCTGGGCAGCCCTGTGGGATGGGCAGGGGAATGTCAAGTGCTTGGGGGAAAAAAAAAGGGGGAATAGTCTGTGCTGCTCCCAGCCCGTGGGGGGAAGGCACCGTGCTGTTGGCAGACGTGGGTAAGCTACTCTGAGGATGCCCTTCATGGTGTGCCCTGTGCTGCCAACGGGCCGTGGAGGAGGAGGTGGCAACAAGGATTTGGCTACTGGTCATTCTCCTGAACAGAGACTCAACTGTGTGTTTCTAGAATGAGTGTGAGGCTGAGGACACAGATTTCTGCAGAAGGTGAAAGCTGGCACACGAGCTGGTGTGAGGGGCACGTCAAACACGTCACCCTGAGTAGCGACCTCTTGGCACTGTTTGGTTTTCGGAGGCAGTAGTGAGGTAGCACCCAGGAGAAAGTATTTTCTTGTTTGCCTAAAAGCTGCTGTGGTGTGGAGAAAAAAGCCAGCAGCTGAGCTTGTGCAGACAACCCGGTCAGGAGGAGGGAGGCAGAAGGCATTTGGTTAATTGTGCTGTTGCAATTTACTATATTGCTACTATGTTATTGGAGGGAAAATCTTCAAACAGTGCATTTCTTTTTAAAACAAAGAGGCACTTGAGGTGGTGGTGACAGTGAATAGGGCAGGAACCATTCTGATTGTTCTGTTCCTGAAAGATCTTTTGTAAGAGACTATAATGGGTCATAAACTTAGACTCTGAGATAATAAACCTTAGGAAAATGACCTTTAGCAATCCACGCTATTGGAATTCTGATCTCACGCTGGATTTAGATGGAGTCAGATGCAGTTTCTGCTGCAGTTTTATGTTGATGTGGTTAAAAATCCGTTTCCACGTGTACCTCATGGTTTGAATGAAATAAATGCAATAGGAGGTTACTTGTGAAATGGTTATTTCTGGTCTGCTTTTGGCCAAGACTGGCACTTAGCTGGGACCTGGGGGAACTGGATTCAGTTCTTAACCCCCCCACGAGCCAGTACTGGCTGCTCAGATGAGTTCAGCCCTCGGGAGGTGAACTCACCCCCATTTCTGGTTGATCATTTACACGGAGAGATCTTTGAGCATGTCCTGTCAGAAACCTGTCCTGACCTCTCCTGGAATTCTAGATGCTGCTGTAATATTAACCATATTTTTTTGTAACGTGATCTGTTTTTTAACAAGTCCTTAATGGTAGCAAGGAGACAGTATTAAACTAAGTGGCTTCAGTGATGACACAATTTCCCATTCCTTGATCACATTGAATTTGGACTAATTATAGCACTCAGTGTGTCATAATTCTGTTTCATGGTGACAGAATGCTCTAGAGTTTGTCCCTCGCAGCACCTCTGTAACCCTCAGGGTGTCCTGAGATTTTCCAGTGGCACCTCTCAGGCCAGTGTCAGGTATCAGTCATTTATATATATTTATGGGTTGTATTGCAGCATGTGCACAGCAACATCAGAAGTGCTGTGTCTGGGTGAAGGGAGCTCCAGAGCTGATCCAGCCCAGCCCCTGCTGAGAGCAGGGACCTCTCAGCTAGAGCAGGGTGCTCAGAGCCTCCTCCAGCCCCCCTGGGATGTCTGCAGGGATGGGGCCTCCACCACCTCCCTGGGCACCCTGCTCCAGTTCTTCACCAGAACTTCTGCCTTAGTTCTCATCTCCATCCACTCCTTGCTCATTCCAACCACTGCCCATTGTCCTTTCCTCACTGTGTGCCCAGTAGCCCTTGCCAGTTGTTCTCCAGGTGTTCTGAGCTTTTCCCGAATCCCTTTAGGCTTTTGGTTGTGTTTTCCTGAGCAAAGGCATTGGTAGTCTGCAGAAAGCAGATACATTTCCCTCTTGCAGAGCCTCAAAATGCCCTGCAGGTCCATTTTATCGCCCACGGGTTCAGTCCTGCTCCCTGATGTCACTGTCCTTTGTGTCCTCCCCTCAGACGGTGTGCACAGCGTCACAGCGGCCTGCACCCTGCGCGTCACCATCATCACCGACGACATGCTGACCAACAGCATCACCGTGCGGCTGGAGAACATGTCCCAGGAGAGGTTCCTGTCTCCCCTGCTGGCCCTGTTCGTGGAGGGGGTGGCCACGGTGCTGTCCACGGCCAGGGAGGGCATCTTCGTGTTCAACATCCAGAACGACACGGACGTCAGCTCCAACATCCTCAACGTCACGTTCTCCGCCCTGCTCCCGGGCGGCGTTCGGAACAAGTTCTTCCCCTCGGAGGACCTGCAGGAGCAGATTTACCTGAACAGGACGCTGCTGACCACCATCTCCACGCAGAGGGTGCTGCCCTTCGACGACAACATCTGCCTGCGGGAGCCCTGCGAGAACTACATGAAGTGCGTGTCGGTGCTGAAGTTCGACAGCTCGGCCCCCTTCATCAGCTCCAACACCGTCCTCTTCCGCCCCATCCACCCCATCAACGGCCTGCGCTGCCGCTGCCCGCCCGGCTTCACCGGCGACTACTGCGAGACCGAGATCGACCTCTGCTACTCCAGCC
>JAOEGS010004037.1:0-11884 GCA_025447755.1 Corythornis vintsioides
TATATTATATGAGTTAAAAATATAACCCAAGTTATATATATATTTTTTTCAGTTTGAGCTATGGGGATGTTTGTAAAGTGAAGGATAAGAAGTGTGACCGTTATGGTGCCCGTGAGAAAGCAGAGTCCAGGGGACCTACAGGCATGCTGCTGGAGGATGGAGCTGATGAACAACAGCAGGACTACAGCACGACAGTCACATGCACCCAGGGACAGGCAGTGCATCAAGTGATGTTTCCCTTTGGCATGACAGGTACCCAACTCCTTGGCATTTCAGTTATCTCCTAAACTGAACTAACCCAGAACCTCAAAGGTACAGCTCTCATAGAGGTCAGTGAACCAGCAAATGTTTTTTAACAATTACTCTTTCATCTATGTGTATGTCTGTAGTGCATGGTAAGATTGAGGCACTCATTCTACCAGCTGCCCTGTGTCACCAGCTCTGAGGTGACTGCAGTGTTGCTAGCAGCAAAGCCAGGCAAGGAGGAATTTAGTGGGCATGAGCCAAGAGGTGCTCAGCATTCTACCAGGATATGTAAGTGGAAAGACAGATAAATTAGTGTCTGAGGAAAACTACAGCTGCACCTGGCAGAACAGGTTCCTTTTAATACCTTATTTCTTGGCTCTAGCTCTGCTCCCACATGGGGTTTTGTGTGAGGCAAGTAAGGGTCACAGGAGGAATGCCATGCCCCCAGACCAACCCATGGCAGTGACCACATGCAGTAGCTTAAGACTGAGGATATCACTGTGGTTCACAATGTGCTTGTGAACACTTGCTCAAAATTTACTTCAGTCTACTATGAAAGAACTGCAGAGTCCACCTATTGGCAACACCCCTGCAAGCTCCACGGTGTCCTTGCAGGTTATCATCAGCACTGTAGTTATCACACTGAGTCATGAGTTATAGGTGGCAGACTTGATGATGAGAGAAAGATGAAGACTTGTATTTATGCACAACCCTTCCTCAGCTTGTGGATGCTGGTTCTTTTCCCACTATAATGCAGTGCAGTTTGAAGTTACATGGGCAGATGCTAGACTTCAGGTAGGTCATTCAGAAAAGCTGGTGATCAGCAGAGTGAAGTTGCATCCCTGAGGCTTTCTTGGCCATGTAGCCAGTGCTTCCTGGACACTCGAGGCAACTCCAGCTGGCCATAGCTGTGATCTGTGCTACAGCAGTGCAGGGAAGTGGGATCTGGGCTCCACATGTGGTCAGTTTATCACCTATTTAATCAGAGTTCAGATAATTGGAGTAACGAGGGCACAAATACAACTGTGAAGCTGGGGAATGGTTTGATCGTGAGAGGAATCAGCAGTTGGTTGTCTTAAATATTGTCTGTATTGTTGTCTTCTGTATTTACATTTGCAAGTGCTGTTGAGGTGAAGATGTAAGTTGTGCCCTGCTACTTCTCTTGACGGTATGTATTTTTTGCAGAGCAGCAAGAGCCCTTTTCTTTAGGATTCCACTCACCCCCCAGTGCTCTTGCGTCTGTGAAACGTTTTATTTGCCCTGTGGCACAGTATTTCCCCGCCTTTTCAGCGAATAGTTCCCTCTAGGTGGCACCAGCACTCTTCGGTTCCCCCAGCGCTATTCTCCGGCGCTGCTGCCCGGGAGGGACCCGAGCATCCCTCGAACCTCTTCCCAGGAGCAGCGCTGCGGGGCTCTCACCGCACAATCCCTCCCGGCTTTAGCCGCCTGTAACACTTGATCTAGCGATAGCATCTGCAAGCTGTGTCATTTGGCAATTGCAAACTTTTGTGGTTGCGTGTTAGTTTTAAGTTGCAAATATTTGTTTTCAGCTCTGTGACACTGCTACCCACGTGATGGGTTAACTTCAATTTACGTAACTTTACCCATCTAAAAATGAGATATCTCACTGAAACTAGTTATATGGGTTCCTAATAAAGGCACCTCCAAAGTGCCATTTTTTTTTTCTTTCTAAACACAGATGTCTCAGCTGTTGAGCTGATTTCTTTGTCTTCCCCTATGAAGATCCTAGAATCTTAAAGGATCTAGAATAAAATTGGTATGTTATTAATTCTGCTGAATCTAAAGTTGGTTCAGTGAGTGTCATGCAAAGAGGCTTTCACTGAGATTAAAAAAGCAGTTTTTTTCATAAAGGCCACACAAGAGAGTTATCTGTATATGCAACTAACTGCTTTTTGTTTCTTGCCTGTTAAAGGAGACCTGCATGGACAGTTCATAGGTTTCAGTGGCATATCACTTGTAACTAATTTTTTTCACTAAGAATAATGGAGAGGGAGCCTGAAAAGCTGTGTGCAAAAGGTGGGAAGGAAGGTGAAGGCTTGGCTAGACCATGTGGAACATACTGGCAGGAACAGACAGGAACTCAAATATGTATCACAAAGCTGGACTTGTGTGGGCTACTGTGGATCATAATGGCTGATAGCATTTTGTGAAATGCCTGCAGGGATAGGAGAACAAAGGTCTGCTTTGGAGATTTCTAACTCAGAGCATCACATTATTCAAAGGAATTTGTCTGCATGAGGGACCAAAATCAGTATTGTTTACTGGCCAGACTGCAGCAGATTTCACTGCAGCTCCAGACTTAATAGACTTGCTCACTGATTTTATGTAGTGATTTTGGTTTCTTTTTTTAATTTTATAAGCAAGAATAGGGCAGTTATTCAGTTACTCAGATACTTTTTGCTGGTTGCCTTGTTAGGGTTTTTATTTTGTTGGGTTTTTTTTTTTCCAGTTAAGATTTAAATTTGTTAGTGAAGCTGATAAACTTTCTGAGTGAAATAACTACAGGTGGTTTTCTTGGTAATCTTTGTGAGACAGAATTCAATGTGAATTTAGCACAAGGGCTTTACCTTGAAAGTAAAAACAGAAGCCATGGTCCTTTAGACCTTTATGAACATGGGTAAAGCCAGTATGGGTGAGGACTGTAAAATCTAGGTACTTGGTTATGGGACATGATTATGTTAATTAAGTTGGTTAGTATCAGTGGTCTAGAGACTTAATCATTAAAGATATTCCTTGATGCAGCTAATTAGCATAATGGTGTAAAGTCACATTTTGTGGGAAAATAAAGCAAGAAACACAACAAATAGTTACATTTTGAAGGTTGGAATACTAGCCTCTGCTCTACTGGTTTTAATCATTGGAAGATAATACACATGAATCCATAGACTTCAAGATGGGACTTCTACATCTAAGATATATGATTTATTCACTGTACATCTATATTATTTGCTGAGTTTCCATTGCTCACAGCTAGCAAGTATTTTGCCCACACAGTTGGTATGGTATCTGAGACAGTTTGGAGTTTCATCCTGGGAAGAAAAGCAGCTTTATTCCAGCTTGTATGATATGTTATTGATCATGGGCTGGTCATATGTTGTGATGGCTACATCTGGGCAAGATGTTGTTTTCTATATTAACCTGCATTTAGATTTTAAAAAAACTATCATTATCTAAGAAAGATTTTAAAGGAGAAAACTTTCCAAAACTCATAATTATCACTTGAATAATTTTTATTTGCAGAATAGCTTAATGAAAATAAATACACCTTTATTTAAAATTATAGGTAAATTATGGTTAGAATGAGAGCAGAATGATGACTTAAAGATTACTTAAAACTCTCAGGGTTGAATATTAATACTTTCTTTGTCAAAGGGCACTGGTCCATGACACAACCCCAGGGCTTGGCAAGAGCAGAATTCAGACCCTTAATAGTAGCAAATAATTAACTCTGTACCAAAATCATCAAAGGAGATACTTGCCTGTTTCTTCTGTATATAGTATTATGTTATTTTAGAAATGTGCCAGAGCATATTTGCTTGCAAAATGATTGAGATTTTCCTGGAATAGACAGACTGCATTCAGGCACAGGTTCAAAAGTTAAGGTTTCTTTCTGAGACTCCTGTTGATACTTTCAGACTCAAATAGAAGAGTTGAGAGTTCAGATGCCCCATCTGCCTGCAAGAGGAGAAAGACCAATGCTGATAAATGACATGGAGGGCAGTTATCTTATTAAAGTCCTTGGTTAAGGGCTATCAGCTGAAGAGAGAAAGCTCTAAGTAAACTTGGCAGGCAATGAGAAAGTTAATAACAACATTTATATCTCACAATTGGGAAGGGGCTCTACTGTGGGTGTTGTAAGGAGCCTACAGAAGTCATGGTGAGCACAACTGGGACAGTTGCTCTTCTACCTCTCGTTAGCTAAGGGAGTAATTTACAGCAGCAAGGGCTGAACACTACCTTGTTTATTTTTCTCCTAAAATGTGTTATAAAATAATCTTGACTATGAATTTGCTGTTTATTATGCAGAACTTGTGTTCTGAGATTTCATCTGCCATGAAGATAAAAAGGGAAAAAAAAAAATAACCATAAGACCCTATTTGGAAAGAAGAGACTCCCCATTTTGTGCTGCAATTTTGTGAACATAGAGATTTGCAAATGCAGCTGAGTTTGTTTATACATGAAATCCCATACCAGGACATCTGAAGAACATCACCCACATTTACCATGAGCTGTCAGGATACTGTTACTGAGTAGAAGAAGCACCTTCTCAAGTGGGCATCATCCAGAGTGGGTACCTGCCCCTTGGTACAGGGGGTTAGGGAAGGTGCCTCTGTTCAGATACTGTCTTCTTCAACAAGGCAAATGCTGGGTTTGGAAATGCTGGGCTGTTGCCTTGTTCCAGAATGCAGATGTGTACTTTTTTTTTTTCATATATTATCAGTGTTCTGCTGAGTTGTGCCTTACCATGAAGACATAGGCTTAATTCATGTATCTGCTCATACTGGTGATCCTATCTCAGGAAACATACAGCACCTTAATGAACCCTTGCAGTCCATGACGTGTGACTAGAAAGAAATTCAGGTTTACAACTACTAAGTACAGTTAACAGCTATAGAAACAGCTGTGGAAAATGATTTGTGTTGCTAAACTTAAACATGTCACAGGGGAAATGAAAGCTGTTTATGAATATGCAATTTTTTCCCCATTTATTTTTACTGTAAAAGGGTTGTTATTGTATAAATGTCATTCTGTCAAATTGACTCTTCCAGATTAACCCAGTAAAATATGGGAAAGATAATTTAACATCTTTGTTTTCTTACTCATACAAATATTCACACATTACTATAAAGGCCAAAGAAGGTGATAGCATGAGATCTTTGAGATCTGTGGTAAGAGTATGTGTTTTGTGCTTCAAACTGCCAAGTTATCTTAGCAGAACTTGATCCTAAATATGTCTGATCTCAGCATTTCAGTCTGATGTTGGAAATTAGACAACCTGGTGCTGGCTTTGCAGTATTTCCAAACCAAGATGCAAGAGAATGTGATTTTATTATAAGAAAAATAATTTTATCTGTAGCTATTGATTACAAATCCTAGTCTGAATGAAATGAGGAGTGGGAAGGGAATCAGCTCCACTTTAGCTCACACATCTTTTATTCTGGCAAACACTTTGCTGGCACATGCTTAGTTTTGTACACTCCTTTTTGCCAGTTGATTGATTAATTTTTATCTTGGCTTGCTTATCTAATTGATTTTTTTTTTTTTGGTAACAGACTTTTAAAGGATTTTTTTTCCCCCCGGTGTGTTTCCTAACAGAAAATCTCTAGTAAATATTTATCAGCAAAGTGTTACATTAGTAAATTTCTCAATAAATATTTATTAGACACTTAATGCTACAAACCTCAATAGAATCATAATAAATATTGACTACAGCTGAGAGAGAAATAATGCCTGGAGAGCACTGCATGCTGCAATAGTATTCAGATGAAGCTAATCAGTGATGAATATCTGTGGGTTACAGGTAGGAGAACTGAGCTTTACTTACCCTACCAGATTTGTCATATGTATGCTGGCACAAAATTGGCTCCTGAGCTGGGGACACAGACTTAAGATGCAAAGCTTTTAAAATGGAAGCAGCCATAGGGGAGCTGGAGGCTGACACTGGTTTTAAAGCACTTTTTAAAACATGCTGCATCTTCTCCTGGTGGAAATAGTCTTCTTGGTTTGATAGATGTGTGAGAAAACAGAAGGGCTTCTTGTGATACACCTAGGCAAGATGCTGGTACCCACTTCATTTGCCTCTGTGTGCACGCCTGGGCAAAATAATAATAATAAAAAAAAATCTGGAAGGAATAAAAGCAAATAAAAGGTCATCTGCAAGTTAATTACTTGTAGTGCCTTAGCTACAATTTGCACTGTCATAGTCATAGGCTGCTCTGTTTCTCTCTGAAGTAGAGGCTAGAAAAATAAACAGTTATGAGCTGGTAGATATGATTGAGGCATGTGGGGTCTCCAACCATAAATAATCCCAGTCCTTGTGCTCAGATACTGCAAGCAGCTTTGGCTAACGTCACGACTTACTTGCCAGAGTCATTGTGTGCTGTTCAGCAATCACGACAGCAGTTAATAAATATTCTTATTGTCCACACTCAAAACAAAGCTGAGGTCACACAGGGTTGGCACTGTTACCTAGGAGGAGATGTAGACTGTACTCTCCAGACTGCTGATGCTTGGGCTGTTTTAATGAAATCTTACCCTGACAGCCTTCAAACCCCTTGGAATGAGAGCAACAAGATGACTGTCAGAGCAATAGGGATGCATTGCTTGCATGTCTTTACCTCTTGTGTGGGAGCATAGAGCCACATGCTGGCTCTGCTGTGCTTTCCATACAGAATACTCTTCCTACTGAAATCACTCCCAGTCCTGAAATAGTTAAAGGAAAAAAAACAACCAAACAAACAAAAAACAAACACGGGGAGATGAAAACAATAACAATTTGGACCAATATGTAAACAGTTCAGGTTTTTCTTTCCAGCCACAAAGCCCATAGGTGTGAGAAGAAATACAGCCAAAACAGGACTTTAAATCTTCTAGGCTGGCTTGTCTGAGTCAGCACACAGGGTAGACAAGGCACAGGGCAATAAATTATAAAGACTTGCTGCTGGCCAAGAAGCAGACCATGGCATGTCACAGCTCTAACTGGGCAAGAGCATCTCTCCCTGATCCTTCAAATTCAGCTATCTTGAGGATGACTTAGGTCTTATTTCAGGAGCTGCTCCCTATTCAGCAAAGGATTAAATCCAAGCTCAAGTGGCTTTGATGAACAGGGATAGAGTTAAGCTCAAGATCTTCTTCATATTTATTAGCACAATAGTCAGAGGTCTGGCTGTCACGAGCAGTGTATGTAAGAGCTATGAAGGCTCACTGAATGGCCAGACTGCTGTTTGTCACTCCTGCATTTTGATGGGATCATCTGTGCAACACTCATGCCAAGTCCCTCTGCTCGCCCTCAGTCCCTGCCTGGCCTGGTGTCTGGGGGACAAAGACACTTGCTTCTTCCCTGCCTCTGCAACAAGCAGTTTTAATGATACCTGGTCTGCCTACTGACTCTCAGTGATCAGAGGGTCTGGTGGAAACCTTTGGATACAGCACTCCCTACCAAGACCACCCCTTTGGTTAAATTCACCTCCTGAACTGCTCAGTGAGTTCCTCTGAAAATGCATCCTGGCTGAAGAAACATTCATCTAACATCTAGTTTTTCAACTGAGCCTGATCCAGAGAGTTTTAGCTCACTGTTCTTCCTAATTCACCTCCAAATGGAATTGACAGCTTCCAACTTGCTTGAGGACTTCAGGAAAAGCAAAGCTAAGCTCCTAGTTACCTGGAGTGGTGTCTGCAGTGGTGAGGCAGCTTTGGTGTTCATCACACCTAAAAATACAATGTCACAGGATGACTTTCTCTGCTTGCTTCCTTCATTTTATCTACATGCAGCATTTGTTTCCACATACATCTAAAGACTTGAAAAGTGATCTGTTGAGTTAGAAGAGGCTACTTAGGAGGAAATGAAAATAGCTCTACACAGCTCTGTTACTTCAAGTCTTTCTGTGACTAGTACTAAGCTGTTAGGATACAGGATTTTTGAGATGCCAGGGAGAGAAAAACAAAGAGGTTTCTGTGTAGCACTAAGTTTTCCACCTGTGGTTTTGGATTCCTGTTTGTGGGACTGACATGGAGCTACCCCACCACTGCCCACCAGCAGTGCCAAGCCCTTGCACACAGCAGGCTGGCTCCTTACACCACCTTGCAGGAGCTCAGGTCTAGTCTGTATTGAAACCCCAGTAGCCTCCCAGAGAAACAAAAGGAGACTCTTCATTTCTCATTGGAAATGAGCAGCAGACATAAATCTCAATAAGAAATACTACTGCTTCTTACTGACCTCTATTCTTTTTTCTATTTGGAAATAAAATGTACATTTTGGCTCCTGACAGTGGGGCTAGTCTGAACATGCTGCTGAGGAACCAATAAATTCTGCTATTGGAGCTATTTTTTATTTTTTTTTTATATTGAACTGTGTTTTGTGTCTTTCCAGTGCAAAGAATCTTTCTTTCCTTCTTTCCTTCTTTCCTTCTTTCCTTCTTTCCTTCTTTCCTTCTTTCCTTTTGTTTTTAAACCATGCAGGAAATGTTTTGGAAGGGAGAGTCAAGAGTCTTAAGTCTGGAATTTTTATGTACACCAGAAACTTCAATGTGTGGTTCGAGCTGATAAACTTACCACACCTCTTTCTGTTTTCTTTATAGACTTATTACAAATATCTGGCTTGCAACCTAGATTTATGGTGTGAACAACAGAAATATAGACCACAGGGACATGAAAAGATAAATCTCAGGAGGAGACATAAAAGGGTTTGTTCAACTTTAAACTGTTTCTTAATGAAACAATGTTAACAAAAAAGATCAGAACACTTTTTTTTTTTTTAATTATTTTTTTAATGTTAATCTTTAAAGAAGCTGTTGAACCTCAGTGATGCTGCATCTAATACATCACCTCTATTGTTTAATGCCTGAGGTGAAATTGCCTATCGAGTCTTGAGTTTCTCACAACACCATGGTTCACATTTCTCTCAAGTGGAAGTATGTACAGAAAAAGAGGCAACAAGCACAGAATGCTCAAGCTGTATTTTGAAACTAGAGCTGGCCAAAATTTTCCAGTGGTGCTTTTAGGAGCACTTTTTTGGAGTCATTTTGGCTGCACTATTTTGTGAGAATGTGTGTGCTTCCATGATATTTAATTGAGATAAGAATACATAGATAGTTTCAAATTCTGATTTTACTTTTTCCTTATATGATATTTTTAATAATTATAATAAAAATGAGTCTTTGTCATTTTGTTTTGATAGTGCCAGGGACTCTGAAGCTGCTGGGAGCATATGGGCCCTTTTCTTCCCCAGCAAAGATGTGAAACTTTCATGAATGTTTGACCTAGAACACATTTTAGGAAAAAAAAATAGGACATTTAAGTTTGACTTACAAATTTTCACTGGTGGAGAATTCCCACAACCTTTGATAAATTGTTCCAGTGGTTATTTATCCTCACATGAAAAGAGCTTGAACTTTATTTCTACTTTGAATTTGTGTAGCTTCAGCTCCTCACTCTATGGACTTATACCTTAATATCCTATAGATTAAAAGATGTGGTTTGTGGACTCAACACAAATGCTTGCATCTCTGGTGAATTTATCCTTGTTAATTTAGATGAGAACCATCACTTGCATCTGTCTGTGAAAGACACACTTCCTTTATGGCTGTTCTTTGATTTTCTTTGAGTCAAGCACAGTCATTCTTAGTTCACAAGCACCAGAACGAATCCCACTACTCTGGCAGCAATTTAATCCATGCCAAACAGAGAAGAAATCTAATCTTCCAGCTCAGTTTATATTATATGACCAAGAATTGCACAAGCCATCCTATTGCAATAGTTTGTGTTTAAACCATTACCAGCCAGTACCCCATTAATTCCTAGAGATTAGTTTGAATAAGACAGTGTGTTCCTTTGGTCCACCTAATTGACAGTTGAATTGAAACCTCAATAATTTTGCATGTCAAATTCATATGTCACTAAAAATGTGCAAAGATAACTTTGCAAAGCCAGGGGGTTTCTACTGTGTTCATAAATAGCTGGATTGTGTCCTAGGTCTACTTTTATTTTTTTTTATTAGGGGTATCTTTACCTAGTTAAGCTTTTTTGCCTTTAGAAAACAGGATTTTAAGAAGCAAAGATTCATAAAAGAAATAGACTCAATATAATTTTATTTATTTTTTTATATGTGTGCTCTAAGCCTATGTAATGCAGTCATTTAATTTGCCAGGGAAATAAATAAGGATTTGCTTTCCACTGGGAAACTAGAGATCTTGGATGAGGAACTTAATTGAAGGTTTAGCCTCTTCCCATATCACTGGTGAGAGCTGTTGATTTTTAGTTGTTACTTGGTGTCCCCCATGAAAAGAAATATTGAGTTTTATAACCACAAATAGCCACACCATGGTACTGCCACCACAGCTGTTCTTAGCAGACATCTTTCCCAAATGCTAAGTAGTTGTTCCAAGGCCAAATGACTATAGAGACAGCCCTACCCATTCATCCCCATCAGGATGCCTCTAAGAAAAAGAAATGAGGCACCTAAATAGGAGCAAGTGGAGAATTGATGCTGCTCCTACCTGAGTTGTCATTTCCCTGTGGCTAAGTAAAATATTTTCTCCTTCAAAGAAAGGAAAAAGAAAATCAGGTCTGTATCCAAATGTAAACAGATTATCTCTGGGCCCTAACTAATGAGATTGCTGTGAAGAATTATGTAATTCTCAAATTTGACCTCCACTCAGTTCAAACCTTCAAGAGCAGCCTCATCTTTATGGGGATCTACTGCAAGCTTTAAAGCAACTATGGCTCTGTGGTTTTGTCATGAGCACATAGTAAATGTGTCCAAACACAGCTACTGCAAATGTCTGGAAGTTACCAGCTAAAACAGAAACAGCTAATTGAATACAGCACCAGCAGGAGTAGAAAATATGCATTTATTTTAATGGTACGTAGAAGATTTAATATTCAAATGAGTAGATTACTATTAATTGCATTGCTGATTTTCAAAATGAAAAAGAGAAACAATTACTGAAATGTTTATGTTAATTTGGCTCACGTGAGGTGAGGGAAAATTTGAGGGAAAAAATTAAAACAAAGCACTACCAAATTCTCTTGGTAAACAAGATCTTTCTGTCATGCAACTGCTGTTCTGCTAAAAAGAAACATTGATAATTATAATGCATTATGACCCAAGCAAGTATTTTCCATTGGAACAATTATTTTCACTTCGCACGTTAATGTTGACAGAAAAAGACCAAAGGCACCCTTGTGACTTTACCAGCATGTCATAACAAAATGAAGGCTTAACCTGTTTCTGAAGGATTGACTTTCAAGCAGGAAACTGGGCTATTTTGGAAACTTAGCTAATGACACTGTTATTTTTTCTCCTGAGTGATAAGGTTGATGGATACATACCACTTGTATTTTGCTTAATCCTTTTTCTCCCATGCTCAGGACTATCACTTACACCATAGTGTTGATCAATCAATGTATATTAGTATCTAGTTTTACTGACAAATGCTCTTGCTCTGTTGTTTGCAGCTGTAAATTTATTTCAGCAGAATTATCTGACACACAGTATCTTTTTTTCCCTTGGAGAAAACTAAAGACTTCATTTTTCAGAGGAACCTTCGGTGAATTCACTGTTTAGTGAAATCCCAGGGGGACCAAGTGCCCCAGGAGTCCTTTAGCAGCTAAAGGCTAATTAGGATGTTCCTTATGGTCCAGAATAATGTGACAGTACATCTCATGTGATAGGCTAAGTTTCTATAAAATATGGAGATGTAAAGAGCAATAAATACACAGCCTCATGAGGTTCTTTAGAAAGGACACCAGTGACAGTGACTACCACAGGTGTTCAGACTGTTAGATACTTTGAGTTGAACATTTCCAAGCTAGTTCCCCAAAACAAATTCTTACATTGAGCAGACAGTAAAGTGCATCATTAGATTACAGAGCTCTGCACCGTCACTGTTCAGCTTCC
>JAOEGS010004037.1:11984-25029 GCA_025447755.1 Corythornis vintsioides
TCCATTTGAACTGATGGGGAAGAGTTTCCAGTTGAAGAGAAGAGATGCTCAATAAAAACATGATTTTACCATCTCCCAACACTTCTGCAAGGTCATGAGGGCAGATAAACAACTTCCTGCAGCTGTGGCTACATCTGGCACACGACTGAGGCAGAGAGCGTGCTTCGCAAAGATAAACAGATCAGGTTGTATCTCCATAGTCTCCTACACTCCTGGATAAAGCCTGGGGAACTGAACTTGGCCCTGCAGTGCCAGCAGCAATTAATATCTGAAGCTGCTTTGTCACTAATGAACCAAAGCAGCCCTGCAGTGAGTTTAAAACCACCCCACTGCAATAATGTATGGTGACTGTGGGTAGCTTGGTATCATGGCACTCTCCCTGAAGCCCCTGGTGGTTTTTTCTCACCTGGAGACTGTACACAGAGTAGAAATGAACAGTGAATGTGCACAAGGTTTTTAGGTGGATGGTGTGTGCCATGAGCAAGGTAGCAGACCTGCTCCCAAAATTGTCACATAATACCTAGGCTAGGGAAAGGGTTTCTCATGGCCTGGGGTTAGGGGATTCCTCTTTATTCCTAAGATATATTTTAATAACCATTTTAGAAGACAATGGCTTTTTGGGTAGCCTAAATTCAGCAGGTTTTTTGGTAGGTGTTTCTGGTGCATTGTCACACAGGTGGTTGGCTTATTCCTCAAAGGCTGTCATGGTGCTTTTAGTTGAAGGGTGGGATAATTGTTTGGTTTGTTTGGGTTTTTAACTGTACAAAATTAAATCAATAAATGATTTTCAGATGATGCCAGGTTGAAACTTTCTGGTATATGCAATAAATCAAGTCAAGTTAGCTTTAACCTGCATGGTAATAGCAAAAAGGAATTAAATACATTTTGCATCATTTTAATATTTGGACAGTAGAATAACATTGCACAGCTGAAGAGGCATTTCCCTTGTAATCCCTTGAGATAATTGTGTGGAAGTGTCACTGCAGGTTTCTGGATGGAGATCCAGTCATGCAAAAGTGTCTTCCTCTCTCCCTGGACTATCCCAGGAACCCAGTTGCCCCCAGAGGGCAATCCAGAGCCTGTCTCTGGGGCTGGAGAGGAGATGAGCATCCACTCCTCTGCTGAGGCTGGCTCGACATTTCTATTATCTTATATATTATAATTTATCATTTGGATATTAGTTTGATAATGTGGTTTGATATGGTCAGAGCACTTGTCTGTGAGTGGGATCTGTAACCCTCTGAGCTTGAGGGAACACCTGAAAAATGTCTCATAATCTCTGTGCTAGAAGTCTTTGGAGAGCTTGCATCCCAGGTGATGTCCAGACAAGTCTGTTCATAACATGCCACAGTCACATCCTTGGGTGGATGTGACATGGTGGAGGTCCTGAGCAGACACAATGCTCCAAAGGCAGCTTTTGGCCACTTAACAAATTGTAATGAGGAATAGAAGTTTGGCTGCATAGCTGTGTTGGTGGGAGCACTGCTTCCTTGCTTGTTTATGAGTTGGGGAATTGCTGGCCATTTTGCCCATAGACTCTTACAGTATCTTCCATGAGAAAACTAAAGCTGCTAGGACCTCAAGTTTATTCTATCCAGAAACAGTGTCAGTTCTGGCTGAATTTAACTCAGTTTAGCAATTGAAGAAACAATAGTCATAAAAACAAGAGTCATAAAAAATACCTTTTTTCTTTGCAAAAGCCCCAGTTCCGTAATAAGCCATGTCAGGTAAGTATTTGTCCACACTTTGACACATCCCAGGGAGAACCGTAGGAGCTGACAACATACAAGCCATTTGATGTTGTGTTTCCATTCTGCTTCCTGGCAGACACCTTTTGAGATTACAAGGGAGTATCATTTTTACATGATGGTGTTTCTACCAAACTGCTGATAGAGCCCTTCACAAGATCACAGGAGGGTCCGTATCATCTGATTAGCATTTAGAGAACCTGGGCGTCCGGTAGGGAACGGCAGGGACCAGAGACTGCCACCCTCGAGGGCTGAGAGAGGAAAGGCTCAATCAGTGGTTGATAAGGCTTAGCAATGATAAATCACAAACAAAAACTCCAGGCTTAGGAATTCACAGTGCAATCTGTCATGAATTTCCTTCCCTTCTCTCCCTCCACAATATCTGATGAGAATTTGCCTTTTAAAATGGTCTCTATCAGTACAAGAAACCAAGTCAGTGAGAACTGCTGATCTGTGCCTGGCTTTTGTTAGTTTTCTTAGTGCTCTATGATATTGATTTATAACTATATCTTTGTATGTACGTGTCTCTGGGTATATTAATGCAAATGTGGCTGCTAGAAGGTGACGGCAGGAGGAATTTTGAAGTTCAAAGATTTTTTCTTTTTAATGTTAAAATGCAAAAATGTCGTGTGAAAACCACTTGCTACTGTAATATTAACACTTTAAAAGAAGCACGTTTGAAACTTGCCTAGGAGTCCCAGTTCCCCACTGAAGCAGACTGCAAAACCCATTAAAAATTCATTTTAGAATGTACTTCAAATAAAAAGACCTTCACTACAGAAGGTACTTCTGCTGGGAAAAGTGCTCTTTGCAGCAGTTTTCCCAACAGTTCTTAGAGTCTGTAACACCTTAGTCTGCTAGCTGCATGTATATACAGTATATAGGTGTGATGGTGTAGGGCAATGCATGGGCTGGAGGTGCATCTTCCCACACTGTGGCTATGGAGGAGAAAGAGTACTGTGCTGTGGGGGTGATGGACAACATGTTACTGAATGTGTATCTTGGTGCTCAGCTGCTGTGAATGGTGACATTGCTATAGGTCTGCCCAGGACACTTCTGCTTCCTTCCTTCTCCCTTTGTCAATCAGATAATTGATGCAAATGGAAGACTTGGAGATCTTGAGGTTTCCCTTTGGCTAAGAATGGTGTAAATAGGACTTAGTAGAGTATTCCTCCTGATTATACCACTTACAGTCACACATTCTGCCTCTTACTTTTAGGATACAGTGAGAAGTGGTGGAAACAGGTCCTTGATTCATCTGTCTCTCGGCACAGAAGTCCCCCCTGTGGACTGTGAATCTTCTCCCCAGCACTTTTTCCATGCTGCTTCTTATATGAATGATGGAGGCAGATGAGTGCTATTAGCCATCTTTCATACAAACTAGTTCCCTCCTTCTCTTCAGAGAGGTGCTGAATGAGTAAAGCATGTTGAATGAGGTACATCCCAGATGAGCCTCTGCTCCCACTTGCTTCTTAGACACATCTACATGTGGGATCAGAACTGGGGTCAAAAAATCTACATCTAAAGAGCTAAAAAGGAAGGAAGAAAAATATTGTCATGATGGACCAATTGTGGATGAAAAAAATAGTTATTTGGGGGGGGACAGTGACAAAAAAAGAATGCCAGAGATCACAAAAAAAAAACAACAACCCAAAAAACCACCACCAACAATAGAATAAAAAATGAAAAAAAAAACCAACCAAAAAATAGGAAAGATTAAAAGAAGTCACTTGGAGAAAAATATACTGTGCTGATCATACAGAAATTGCACATACACTGCTGCCTAGTTTGAGGAGTGGATAGTAAGAGCAGCATCAAGCTTCTCACAGAACTGTGCTTTAAAAATACAGTAAAATGTTGCTAGTGCACTTGCAATGAAACCCATGAGTTTGAACATAAATACCACTGTGATCCTCCTCCTCTTCCATGACAGGGATATTCTGGGACAGTATTTCACTGGTTTGCTGTAGCAGCTGTTAGGCTGAAATGAAAAAACCCATATATGTTCTTTCCACACCCATGTGAGAGACAAAACTGTTACTGGAGGGGAACACTGAGGATCTCTTTTTATGTTTACCTCGTTAAATATCATTGACTGTGCTAGCCTGCTTTTTACATCTGTAACAATTCCTGCCCCATGAGAGCAGCAGGATTCCTCCAAGGGATGCCCAAGTATGCAGAACGCTGACGATAGCCTGGTGCTGGTGCTAACAGTGTGCACTGCTTACACTTATTAGACAATAACACGTACCCTGGGATGTCTTCTGGCTTTTGATTAAGCACCCTGGGATTCTGGCTTTGTAGATTGGCCATTGTAAATGCAGAGGCAGAAGAAAGATGCAATCGCCTCTGCTCCAAGGGCGGTACAGCCACCTCTCCCGGCAGGAAGCGTTCAGATGCCCTTGATGACAATGGGCAAACAGACAATGTTTTTGTTTATTTTCTCATAAAGTGCTGATGAACAAATGAGGTAGAGGCATTAAGAAGCTCACACTGTGAAGAGAGCTTTGAGTTTATCAGCTGCTTCTTGGCAAGGTAAATTTTACATACAGTGAGAATATAAAGCGATCTCTCCCTGAGGAGTGAGGCTCTAGAGTTTTATTTCATAAATAAAAGGGGAGTGCTTTCCTTACAGATTTTCTCTTTTCTTGAGTCAAGTTTGAATAATACTGTTTATTTTCTCAGACCTTCTTTGGTGTAACATGATCATGAAACACATCACAGCTAGCTAGTCTATAATGGAGGGGCAGTAGAAGATGAGAGGAAGCATCTATGGAGAAAACTCTGCCTAGGAAATACTAAGATCTCCTCTGACAAACAGGCTAAAATCTGCTATTAAACTTTACTTGTTTGATAGTCTAAGCTCTACAATGAAAGGTGCTGTTCAAAACTCAGGGCTGGTATCTGCTCTCACTGAAGTTGAAACAAATGGCTCAAAATACTATGTACAGAGCCTTGCCCAGTGAAAAGAGGCAATAATGACCATAAGTGATCACATAGATCAGCATGCAGAGCTCCATCCTGCCTCATGGTGAGGGCTGAAGATATTGAACCACAGAACAAGCACACATGAGTCTTCTTTTTCACGTTACCCTTACCTAGGACATCTTTATACACCTCAGCAGGGAACAAATAGTACATGGCAGATTTGCAAAACATTTTGGAATTTATGTTGTGAAGCAAAGTGGGATCTTTCCCCCATAGCATCTAGAGACCAGTGGCAATGTCCACATGATCTCTTGTAAAAAGGTGATGCCATATGGCAGGAAGCCATTTATCTGTCTGCATTGCAGTAGGGAGTGAAAATTGACAGGACAATGCTATCTGCTGGGCTCATGGGGCTGGGTCAAATCCTGCTTACCTTACTTATGTAAATAGTTCTCCACATCTCAATAGCTCTGTGTTGTTACAAACTGTCCTGATTTTCACTTTGCAAACTGAGAGCAGAAATTGCTTCCAAACGGAGGTTTTCCTTTGAGCAAAAAAAACTTTTCTCCTGCCCAACTAAGCTGTCCACATGACTGCAGAAACCCAGTTGTGTTTCACATGGAGTTTTCTTTTGAAGTTTGGTCACGTAAGACAAGAGGAAAAATTTTTCTCAAAGGATAATGCTTGTAGTGTAAAATCATCTTTATTTATTTTGACATCAAATCTGCTCTTTTTAATGCATAAATGTAAACTCTTAGGGATTTAGATCTTCACTGCTTGCTGATTTACCTGATAGTTCTCATAGTCCCCTACACAAGGGAGATATTTCTAAGAAACTTTGTGGTTTTGGCTTTGCTGTTCCTTTACAATGGTCGGAGAGGGAAGGCTGAGGTGGGCGGAGGGCATTAAAATGAAATGTTCAAGGGTGGTTTTACAGAATCAGCAGACTCCAAATCCAGGATCTCAAACCTATTGAATTACTGACAAGTCTTCCTCTCAGATCTAGCTGAAATGACTTAGAGCTGGTGCAGGTTAGGTCTGAGCTTCAGCAAGAGCCATCCTGTGTTACCCCTAGAGAGACCTCACAATGCTACACCTGTCTTTGGAAAATAGAAGAGATGTATGGTGAAGAAGCATTAAAAATAATAAAGGAAGGTGCAATGGTTAGGAAATTATCCTTGAGACTCCACATGTGCAATAATCCTCTCTGCTGCAGTCTTCCTGTGCAGCTGTGGCCAAGCCCCTGGGACTGCAGCCCATAAATGACAGAAGACCCTACAACTTGATGGGATCACCAGCCCCAGTGCCCAGGAGTGTGGAGCTCAGCTCCCCAGCTTTCATCACTGCACTTCCACAAACGCCCATGGTTAGAAGTGGTTGGAAGGGTCCCAGTCCTGGCAGCTCTGTGATGCCCATGTCTCACTCATGAGTGACCTGAGGTCACTTTCTTCCATGGCCTGACACTGTTGGTGCCCAGTTCCTTAATTCCCCCTTGCACTACATGACACTGGGGAGAGAGGAGGAGGAGTCATGCATAGTCTTGGATTCAGACATGTGAGCTAGAAAATGATTCTGAAATGTTTTGCTTAGTTGTTTAAATATACAAGCATTTCTTCTGAATAAGATGTAAAATATTATCATAAGATGGAGCAATTCAGATGTGCTCATCTGGAATTAAATGCAATCTGGATTTGTTAATTTTGGCATTTGTGAGCCTGTGTGAAGCTGGAAGAAGAGGGATTCCTGCAGATCTGTGTATTGGTCTGGCAGGAGACTAAAGAAATCAAAATAGCATAAAACCTGGGATAGAATTTGGTCTGCCTAAATCCCACACTGATCCTCCTTTCTTGGACTGGCTAATCTCTCTGCTGAAGCCAGAATGATAAGCATGGCAGTAAGAACCCACATCCACACTTTCAGGCCTGTCCCCCATTCTGCAATAATCAAATTGCTAAAGAACTCCCCAGAAATGAGATCCAAGTCATTGGCTCCAGCCTGAAGGACACCCTCTCCCTGCATCTGACTGGGACATGCAGCCACCTATCCACCTGCTGAGCAGCCAGGGCAGCCCACGGTGGTCCTTCAAGGCCAAGTCCTCTTCCCTCAGACAGGGGGAACCCCTGGCTTATGCTTCCTCTCTCAGGGCACCCCAGCAGAGGGAACACCAAACCTTGGTCACCCTTTGGGCAGCTGTGCTCTCCCTGGACAGGTTTACTGGATGGGATCTGCTTCTGGGGTCTGCCAGAGACACCTTCCTCCTGACTTGGCCTTTATAGTCAGTATAAAAGCTTGCTTTCAGAGGACTGTCACCCTCTCCCTTATACATACAATTTAAGTGAACTAACTATCCACATTTGGAGGGTTTGATCTTAGCACCTAGGTAAGTTAGGCACCTAAATTAGGCAGGCAATAAGATAAAACATGGCAATGACTCCATCTTTTCCACCAGGTGTGCCACACAGAGCCCTTTGATCTCCATAGGTCTCCCCTTTGTCTTCCCTGGGCTTCCAGTTGCATCCTTGACGCAGTGCATGGCTTTGAGGGAAGTCTGTGAATACTCCTCCAACTCCTTTTTACCTAAAGGAAGAAAGCATGAGTTAAAACATAGTCATTCTCTATGTCTCTGTCTGCATACAATAATGCTCTTAAAGTAGACACTAAAGGCTTGACTGAGTTTCCTGTACTCAGGTTATGAGGTGCCATTTGAAATTCTCTGTGGTACCCAGGGCAGCCTCACGGGTGGACAGCTGTCTTCAAAAGACTCCCCTCTTCCTGGAGGAGACTAGTGGGCTATCCCAGGACATCTCCAGAGGTGCTAAATACTGTTTATGGACAGCTGAGTCAAGCCTGTGCCAACTTAATCTGTGTCCTCTCTACTGTGGTTTTAATTGGTTGCTGTAAAGACTGGGAAAGTGTTGGCTCCTGAGTCACTTCTCTAACTTCTTGTTTTATAAAAAACACTTTAAAATATAAATATAGAATGGTAGTAATTGAGAGATCTCACTTCTGCTGCTAATATTTTGGTATAATTAAATTACTCTGTGGAAAGGTCTATCATGGTTTGGTTTGTTGTGGGGTTTTTTTTAGAAAAAATGTTATGAATAATGAAGGAAAAATGTATTCAAAGGGATGAAATTTCTAAATGATAATTTATGTCATTTTCATTATGCTTTGTAACTCTGAAAAAAAGCTCCATTGTTTGGTGCTATCAGGAATTTCAGTGGGAACTCCCTAGAGAAAGGTGTAGTTGGCTCACTAAAAAGATTTTCATTTAAAACATTACTGTAGATGGGCCCATACATGAGATAAGAAGGAGGGGCAGTTAAGAGGAAACAATAAAATATGCCAAAATATTCTGAAATTATAGTTCTGGGTTGATATTATTTTTTTTTTTCATTTCCTTTTTTTCCCCTTCTGCATTGTCATATGAAGAACACAACTCATATTTTGACATTTTCATCAAGTGGACAATAGAGCTTCACAGCTCTGGAAGGAAGAGAACATTTTCCTTCCAACTTTACAAAACCTCTAATCCATAGGAAGAACAAATATGTTCACAATGGAGTAATTAGCTTCAATTTTATTTACTTACAGAGATTTGCACTTCAGTTGCTTTCAGGTAATTCCTTCTTTGGAGTTCATACCCTGTTGAGCAAAAATTTTCAGATTGGCAGAGGAAAAACTGTGCAATTAGTGATACCTCTTCTGATCTGAACTATTGGTCTGTGTTATGGTGGTTTTTGTCTGTCCCTCCTTTCTATCATTTTTTTTAGACATCCATTTAGACATAAGCAGTAGACTCACTGTCCCAAACAAACCAAAACAGAATAAAAAATTCTCAGCATTCTCCTTCTCTGTTTCTCTCAGTCAGACCCCAATAACGCCTTCCAATCTTAAAATGACAGGATTTGTTTGGAACTATGGCTCCTGAATTATATATATTTTTATTTTATTTTATTTTTTTCAAATCAGAAATCTTTTGAAAATTAGCCATGAACTGAAAAATTCATCTATGATTTCTTTTGCAAGGATCTCAGAAGAGTCTTTCCTCACTGAACTACCTCTGCTTCAGCTCCTGCCACACACCACCTCCATTCAGCAGCTGTGGCACTTGACAGCAGGAAACCAGGGCAGAGATTGAGCCCAGTGTGTTGACTGTCACTATAAGATGGCAGTCTGAAGAAGTGGAAAAATGCTGTTTCCCATTAAAGAACAAGATTATCTCTCCTTGCCCATGGACTCCATCCTTCCAAATAAGAATTTAACACTGATTTCATGTCTCACTACTCACATGAATTGATTAGTGCTTAAGGGTGTCACCAAATCAGTGGGAATCCTTATTTGTTCATCACAAGATCCTCTGGTAGAGTATTTCATTCCTTATCTTTGCATTAAGGTGAGCCTGTGTTGCAAAGGTTTTTTACTTCATTTCTGAGTAAAGCAAGTCTTTCCTCCCCAGAGGTTAATATTCTTGGGATTTTTTTCAGCATTTTTATACCTGCTTCCTTGTTAAACTCAAGAAGATAAATGTAAATGGGAATGTCAAAGACTATTTGAAAATGGAAACTGAAAAAGCCTGCTTTTCTTTCAAAAAAATGCAGGTTTTTTAAATCTGATTTCTCAGGGTTTCTTTTCTCCAGCTGTTTCCTGAAACAGCCCTCATCTGCATCAAAAACAGCTTCCATGGGTGTTGCTCCCCAGAAAAGTAAAAAAAAAATTCTTTCAAAAATATTTCTTTCTGCAATTTCTTTGAGTTAAAATCAGTGAGAGAGAGAAAATGATGAATGGGAGGGAGAAGACTGGCATTCAACCAGCTTACATGCCACAGTTTAACAATGGCCAAATAGCAGGGGTAAGTAGGAAAAACAGGAAGAGAAAAAAAAAATCACTTTCATTAGAACTGCAGGATTTCACCTGTAATACTATCTTCTTTCCCTGTGTTTGTGTAACTAACGGGCTCCATGTGAACAAACAGCCCAGCTGATACCTCTCTTGTCGGGTGTTTGCAGCAAGGCTTTTTCTCCCTGAGTACACATCTTAGTCCCTAATTGATTCCACCTTCCAAGAGGGCCGGGGTGTCGTGACGCAGCGTGGCTCCGGCGCGTGCCTGTGGCACGCCGTGGGGACCTGCAAATTGCAGGGAGGAATTTTTAGAATGCATCTAATGGCCTTTGCTTATCATGAAACTGTTAAGTGTGAAAATCACTCTCCAGGCTACTTGTGGCACTTTATGTTTTTCACGTGGTGTGTCTGGATCATAATCGGCCCCGCATCATCTCACTGCAGACACAGCCTGAATGTCTGAGCTACAAGGCAGATCCTCTGCCCGATGGACCTCTGTGGCTTTATATTAGCTGAAAGGTTTTGTGGTGCTAGAGGGCAGTTCTCTGTCTGACAGTATTTAGGGGGGTTTGTATTCCATAAAATATTTTCTAAAAATATTAAATGGTGAAACTGGAACAGTGAATTTGACATAGGACTTAAGGAAAAAGCAAATCTCCTGCTTATGATACAGATGCACCTCAAATGCCTTGATTTCATGGGACATTGAGTATATTTTTTTTAACAGGATTAAGAGAGAGATGTCTCGTGACCTTCTTCTGATTGAATTTAAATGCCAGTACACTAAATCTCCTATACTGGAATCTGCTTTATGACTTGATTGCAGAAATTATTAAACAAGCTGTCTATCTAGTACTGAATATGGAGCATTGAGCTGGGTATTCAATGGCTAGGACAGCCCTAGCAGTCTGTGGTGACAGTGTTGGAGATCCAAAAATATGTAAGTTGCATAGGTCCAAAGGAAAAGCTAATTTGAGGGTCAGTATTATTGACCTTGGAACAGTGCAGTTGCTTTTTTTTTTTTTTTTAATGAGGAAGATAAATTAGATATAGAGCAAGATCTGTGCATAAATAGAAGGTAGGAAAATGGAGCAAATTTATTGCCATTTGCTTGAAATTTCATTCTCTAGTTTTATTCAACCACTGGCACTTCTCACGTGAGACCTGGTACCACTTATAACACAAGTGGAGTTGTGCTGACCATCCTTGCAGGGACTTTTCTGTGGGAGAAGCCCTGAGCAGCTCTAGATCTGGCAGAGAGACATACCAGCATGAGCAGATAGTGAGCAAGGAGCAAGCCCCCCACCCAACTGTGCTTTCAGGGCTGGGTGCTCCTGGGCTTCTTCAATGACAGGACGAGAGGCAGTGGGTGCAAGTTGGAGCACAGGAGGTTTAAGGTCAACACAAGAAAGAACTTTTTCTCAGTGGGGGTGCCAGAGCTCTGGAACAGGCTGCCCAGGGGGGTTGTGGAGTCTCCATCTCTGGAGACACTTAAGACCTGCCTGGATCTGTTCCTGGGTGACTTGGTCTAGGTGTCCCTGCTCTGGCAGGGGGGTTGGACTAGATGATCTTCTAGGTCCCTTCCAACCCCTAATATCTGTGAATGAATCTATGAATCCTCCCTCATCCATTGCACAGTCAAGAGTCTCCTGAAAAAGTCTTCTGGATTTTTCCTTCTCTTGCCACACCTTTCTGCAATAATATCTAAGAGTTTAACAGAATGACAACAACAAAAATAATTGCACTACCTTTGTTCTGAAATGAATCCTGGCTCCACTATTTTTTTGAATCACTTAAATGCCATGCTGTGTGCCACTCCATGCTCTTTCTGCAGTACCTGTCTCCCTGCACTGTCAGTCATATCATAACCCAAAATGACTTTTGGCCCTTTTAAAGTGATGCCTGGATTCTAAATTATAAGCCGTTCCTTTGCATTTTGCTTGCCAGTACTTTTCCATTAAGTGCCAGCTTCCAGCTTTCTCACAAAATTCAGCTAATACCAGAAAATGTGGCCAAGGCTCAGCTGTAAATGATACTGTTATTGGGAATGCATTGCTCAAGGTGGTGAACTCAGGCGAGGGATTCTCTTTCTGTTATTTGTTTGTATGGTACCTAGCTGAAGGAGGATTTAATCCCTGCTTGGACCCCTTTATACACTGTCACCTTAAAAACAGTTTCATTGCTTACTCAGCCTGAAGTTGTTGTTACCAGTGCAAATTGTCAGACATCGTTCAGTGTCTTATTAACTATGCCCATGAAGGCTGTAATTAATTAGCATTTGTGCTTTCTGGCAGAACTTCTAAGATCAACTATTTCTCTATCCAGCAGTGTAGACCATGATGAGCACAAAACATGGAGCTGGGTGTTTGCCTATGATGGCTGTAGGCAACGTGCAATTGCCTGTGGTTGCCAGTGTCCCACACTGAGTACATCTCTGTGCCCATCAGGCATTTACTTCCAAATTCCTGAACTTTAGAAACAAATCCAGACAGACCTTGTGTGAATGGTGCAACTGGTCCTCATCAGTCTTCAACCTGTGTATGCTGTGTAAGGAATACATGCATTTTTCTTTCCTCAGCAATATGATAATTCAATTGCTTTTTATGGCACTTTTTCCTTCCTAAAGCATTATTTTTATATTTGTGAATAAAAGGACTAAGGATCTTCTCTGCTTACAGATAGTTTATTTATTTTCTTTGCAGCTAGTAATGACAGCTAATTTTGTCCCTAAAAATAGAGATAGAATTCTGTGATCCTGTTCAGCTGCACCATATTCCACATCTTACAAAGGAAAGAAAGAATTCTATTCTAAAAATCTCCAAAAATTGTAAGGAGTCTGAAGGTCAAACTTGTGGTGTGGTATGTGAAAACTAGGGGGCTAGGATTTTTCAAGTAAAAATAGCTCACAAATGGTGTTAGAGCACTGGTTAAATTAAAAGATCGTGTGACAGATGACATTTAACCTCTCGTGAGGTCACCTTGAAGTGGATATGACCTCACTTTTTCCACAGAATCATAGAGTTGTAGAATATGTACATCATCTGCACTAGCAGTTCTTTGAATTTCTGAATGAGACAACTTATGACTCACCTAAAGATCAGTGTGTGATTACATTTTTATGTCCAAATTTCACATTTATATCTTTCATGCTGTTTGACCGTCTTACTCTATGTGTGACTGATTTTGAACAGCTCATGGTAGTCTAAAATAACTATGTCTAAAGATTACACTTCATTCTGCTGTGTCTTCCTGTTGTATTGTTTTTATTATTATACTGTTGTATAGTTTTTATTTTTCATAATAGCAGTGAGAAATAATGTGCAATAAATGCAAGAAGAATCTGTCTGGAAATCTATAACCACAAAGACTAGAATATAAATCAGAATTTTAAATCAGACTAATTTTGGTTAAGCAGAAAATAAACTGTTTTTTTTTTTTTCTGGAACATCACATCCAATGGCATCCTGGGATGCATTAGGAGAAGTGTGGCCAGCAGGTCAAGGGAGGTTCTCCTCCCCCTCTACTCT
>JAOEGS010004037.1:28164-40108 GCA_025447755.1 Corythornis vintsioides
AATTCCTATTTATTTCTTTCATAATTTTTTTACAATAATGCCATAAATAAAAATTTTTTTTTTTTTTTTCTTTTTTTTTTTTTTTTTTTTTTTTTTTCCAGTGTATCAGAAACTCTTTCCAACTTCATTGACTTTAGGTCTTTTCAAACCTGAAGTCCATGGCTCTGCACAGCTCCAGTGCTGCCCCACAAATTTGCCTGGCATTTCTACCACCCACCCTACTACAGGAGAGTCTTTTCTCAAAGCCAGCTGGTTCAATCCCTCTTGATTTAGCATCGTTCTATGTGCAAAGTCAGCAGTGACTTCTAGGGTGCATGCAGGTGTCTGTTTTGTGTGTTTTCATTCATGTTTGTGCATGCACATACATAGATAATTCATGGATTATCCCTTAAATATGTATTGACATTCAGCATCAGCAATAAAAACTAAGGCCAGAGCTTAAATCTTGTCCCCGAATTTCTCTTTCTCTTCCTGTGTTCTGGTCTCTGCTGGTAGTTTACTGCAGGAAGCTATACACTAATCAGCCTGTAAAAAGCTGCTCTGGGGGAGACAGTGATCCCAGCCACAGGCTAGGGCAGATAATAGACTTGCCTCACTTGAAAAAAAGATAAAAGAGTGCATTTTGTTCCTCATTATATCACTGGTTTTGGGAGGTGGGTTTTTTCCTTCTCTTGTTTAAACAACATAAACAACACCCAGTGTCATGACAGGAGTGGGAGACTGTTAATGCAGCCCTATAATTAGAAAATTTCCATGCATGAGGCAAAAAGGGTGTCTTCAGGCCACTTCCTGACCCACTCATCCATAGATCAAAAACTTGAATAAAATACAGATAAGAAAATGCCCAGGAAATGAAGCATGCTCCATACTGCTAATTCAGACAGACTTACTTTTTTTCTGCATCTGGGGGCTGCCTGGTGTGGCACTTCTGCCCAGGCACCTCCTTGTTTCGTCAGTGAATTTGAAAGCATAGCAAGGCAGAAGGTTGCTGTCCTGTTGGGGTCCAAGTATTTTGTCTTCCTTACTTTGGCCTTCTTTCTTAACCAGAGTGTAATTCTATGGACTCAGCATAACACCATGAGACAGTAGACCTCTATCACAAAGTCCAGAAGATGCCTCACCTCTCCCCTCCTCATCTCTAAAGACTCTTTTGCCCAAATTAATAGCAGTAGAAAAACGTGTCAACCAACCTGATGAAATATAATCCGTGTTTAACTTTTCTGTTCAGCTCTTGGCTCACTGGCACAACCCTACCAGCTAAGCACCTCACTTTTTGCACATGCCTCTGCTATAGTCTCCAACTTGATGCTGTATGCTACAAATGCAGAACATGCAAACTCAAATAGCAGCCAGCAATATTAATCATACATCCTCTTTCCAGTATTAAAGGCAAATTAAAGACAGACAGTTTTAAAGTCTGGCTGCTTGTGTCTGAGTTGAGGCAGATTGCTTCACTGCAGCTGTTTATAGGTACCCAGGGAGGATAGGGCAGGAGGGGTTCACTGGAATTGACAAGAGATCTATGTGACTGATGAGCCTGACATCTTCATTCTCATGAAAAGCACCATGGGCCCTTCAGCAAGAACGTGAGGCCAAGACCTTGGTCTGCAGCTCAGCCTGAGTGTGTGTACAAACTCCTCTCGAGCAGGAGAGTTAAGATTGTCTGTCAACAGCTCTGTCCTATAATGTGCTGAGAAATCTGGCCCAGCTCCAGAGCTAATTTTAAGCATAGGAGTAGCTTCTTTCAAGTCAGTGAGAGTGGCAGCGTCAGCTACTGCCTCCAGAAGAAGGGTGCTTGGGCACTGGTACAGCTGGATCCAAGGAGGTAAAGACAGTGCCACCCCAAAGTATGAGCTCATGGGTTGGCAACCCAGGCTCAGCCACTCCTTTCCCCCAACACACACTCCCTAAGCCTGTTAGCTAGTGCCAGGGTTGCTGGGCTGCTTATATCACATAGGATTTCCTGTCCTGTGTGGTCAAATCCCATGCACAATATGATAAGCATATAGGATATGTCTTTTCCTGTATTTTTTTGCAGCAACTGGCCACTCTTCCAGATGCTTAGGAGTCCAGGCAGGCAGATGGAGAGAGAAACAGCTGTTACACACCTACAGATAAATCACACTGTATGTACCATACTTACTGTGCCTGTGCTGTGCTATTAATCTGGGTGTGTACAAGACTGTGCAGATGCAACTCTGTCTGAGAAGAAAATACAGCCAGAACCATGAGCAGGGTTCCTAAAAGCCTTAATAAAATGAACCTGGGCAACAGCAACATGTTCTGCAGGGAGCTCCCAACCTTTACCAATAAAAATACTCAAAGCAACACCAAAATGTTTTACAACATTATTGCCCCTTTTTTCTTGGCAGGAATTATACAAGTCTGTAATTTTATGTAGATGTCAAGTGGATCACACTTCTATCAAAGAGTTTTAAAGCTTTCAGCTGTTACCATTGCACTTTTCTATTGAAGTGTTCCTGGAGATGTGCAATTATAAGTAGAGTAATTTAGTTTCAGTTTGCAGAATTTTCTAATGAAGATTGTGTGCTCATCTTTTATCCAAATCACTCATTATCTCAGCAAAGGACATGCCTATTAGAGAGCAGCACTTACATGGAAAACTCTTGTTATCTGAGCACGTGTAACTAGTTAAATTCCATGTCTACAATGTAAGCCAGATAAAGAAGGCTACTGTGCGTTTAGGAGACAGCCTGCAAAATAATTTTAACCAAAATACAGTACCATATGGGACTCTTCTTTATTAAAAATGTCTCATTCTTACTCAGCTTTTTCGGATTACCATCTAATCTTACTTATTTTTTGAGTTTTGGAATTATGCCTCCCCAGTTTTCTCTCTGTACTTTGTTTCTCTCCTTCCTAACCCATTTCCAGAAATGTGACCACTTTCCCTTCCTTGCTGAACAGCAATAACATTATAAACCAGCCAAATGTACCTGAAGGGTATTGGCAAATGACAGAATGATTTGTGCCTCATATTATGTTGAACCAGTCAACTATTGTGCTTATTAATTTGATTAATTAGCACGATCCATTTTTTGCTGATGTTCCTTTCCTGTGAACTAATCTAATAAACATGTTGGCTACCTTGAAAACAGCTTGAGAAGCACCTTGCCATCTTCTTCCAAACAGCAGTGCAGGGCTGAGTACCTTTCAAAGCAAGGGTCCTCTGGGCAGTCACATGGGTTTTCTGGTTGCTTTTGTGTTGGTGTTTCTTCTGGCAAGGTACATCATAGTCTTGCCAAAAGAGGTTTGCTTAAATTCCACTTGCTGCTTCCGAGGATGTGCATTAAAAAGTCAGCCCAACACGTACAGTTTACAGACAGAAAATGACGACAGTTACAAATCAGAACCAAGCACTTTCTTCAGAGGTGTTTAATTTACAACAAGTAGAAATTCAGGAACTTCTGTTATGGACAAGGAAGCTCAGGAACAATAGCTCTTTCCTGTAAGTATCAGTAACGTGATGACTAAACAGGCACTCAATAGCCAGACTGAGCAAGGCTGCCTCCAGTGAGCGTGCACTGAAATTAAGGATAGCTGCTGAGAAAGGTGGTGAAATTAGACTTTATTTATTAAAATTTCCTGCCTTCTTGGAAGGGAAAAGTATCTACATAGCCAACAACAGACAGTAACTGCTGGTAAAGTGCAGCAAGGTTATTTGGTAATAAAATATACCTCCATATGGTCCAAGCCTCCTGTGCAGCTGTATCACAGATGTATTTCAAATTATGGTTGGGAAAAACAACTGTTACCTTCTGCACTGGTCTTGTGGACTAAGGGGGACACTTTTTCTGGTTAACCCAGGCCATGGTGAGGGTGATGTTTCTCAGAAGCCTCATGAGTTGAATTTGAGCAAATCTATGCTCATGCACTGCTGGGAAGGACTTTGATAGAATATGTGTTAGAGTAAGAGCCTCATTGGAATAGCTACAGTTAGTTCAGTCAAGATTGACTGAGTAAAATGCTTTTCTGGTGTCACAAAGGATAGGGTAGTTAAAATAAGAAATCTCAAATTTATTTAATCCCTCTGAGTCTTGCCTTCTCATCTTGACTTTTTTCAGTTCTTGATGATTTTAATGATGATTAAATCTTTCCTCAGATTCTGAGGATCCCCTTCTGGCCCAGCTCATGCTTCTGGTTCTATCCAATCTTGTGTGCTCTGGGAACTGCTTTGACATTGCCAACATGACAGCAAGAAGCTTTTATTCAGAAACAAAGCTGCATTAATTAATTTGAATGTTTTGCTGAACTTGGCCCATTAATTCTCAGAGAAATTACTGGTAAACAGATTTACTTGTCATATATTTATAGCTCAGTGATTTCTGCAGGTAACTTTTGTCTGCAGACCATTTGCAAATAGTTTGCAATTAATATTGGAGATATGAGATTATTTGCTGTAAGTTGCATGAGAAATTTCTGCTCTCTTGGCTGGATGAATATAACTCCTAGAATCAGGTTTCTTGTAGAAGTTCCTGTGTAAATAAAATCCACATTTACTTTCTGAGGATTCTTTGTAGCGTGTGGTTGATCCTGCCAGGGGCTTAGTGCTCTGTCTCTGCACCAAAAAAACACATACCTGTGCTTTACTTTAAGGACAAGATTAGTTCCCCAGAAGGCAAGCCAAAGTTAATTTGAGAACTTATAAGAGAAAAAGCAGTAAAGTTGGTTTAGGATTATATGATCATGAAAATATGTGTGTCCTTTTTTTCTCCTGCAAATGATTCCACAGCACTAGTCTTGTTCCTAACCTGGCCTCACAAGACACCCTTACCTGGCCATCCCCTGCCCCAGTGTTGCCTGACCAACTTTTCTGCTTAGCACCAAAATCACAGTTGTTCTAGTTGGGCTATGCTCCCTGACCCTTGACACCTCTTCACCTTCACCATCAATTCTAAAACACTATGTCCCATCTCCTTTCCTAGTCAGAACAAGACAATTGTCATCCTGGTTGCTACCAGGCAGAGTAGTTTTTTTGATATTTGAGAAAAAACTTCATTCTCATACAAAGTTAAAGGAAAGAGCACACCATATCCTTTATTTGTAATTGCATTTTCCAGAGTATTTGATTCTCTTGGTGTAGGTTCACATAACACAACAGCTATTTTTTCATATCATGATATATAACTATTCTTTTGGAGCTGGTAGAAAAAATTACCAAAGCAACAAATGGTTCTGAAGGGGTCAGTGGTTTGTCTTAAGCACAGCAACATTATGAATGTTGAGGCACTCACAGAGCCAAGGTTGTTGATTTAAAATGCCATATTTTTACAAAACCTTGACAGCTTCTGAAACTCTCTAGAATGAGCAAGCCATAACTTTCAGAAATGCTTCTTGCTTTACAAAGTCTTATAGCAAATAGGAGACTGGGCAGAGGTCTACAAGGACTTGCTTTGCATTGCAAACATCAGCCTTTGCTTCTTGTCTAGAGCCTAGGATAATGCTTGTTAGCACTGTCATGTTTCTCATGAAAGTTTGAGAATTGTTGGGAGAAATAAAGAAAGGCCATCCCATAAACAGCTAAGTATTCTGCCTTCCAGTTGTCAGCTCTTCTAATTGAGCTGCCCACTGGCTAATCTCTTCTCTCATCCCTCAAAAGCCAAATTGGATGTTATAAATGGAGACAATTTCAGTGATTTTGAAGAAATTACACTGATTTATATCAGCTCCAACTTTCTCCCACAGTTCTCTTCCTTCAGTAAAAGTGAAAACTTTCCCTTTTCTAAAACTGATTTCCTCAGGAAGGCATTTGATGATGGACATTATAAAACTGTGAAGGAGCACTCTGTGCTGTGGAGCCCAGTGCAGAAATACCCAGGCTAGGTGTAACCAATCTGGAAATGAGGATGCCTCTGGAAACCAGCTAGCATCCCTCTGCTGTGGTAGTGCATGCAGACCTGCTTCAAGAGGTAGTCTGGGGCATTTTGCATCCTACTTCATCCATCACACAGTCCCAAGATGCTGATTCCTCCCTAACTGCCACCTGCAGCTCCTAATTCCGGGGCTGTAGGCTAAACAAAAAATTTTCCAGCAACTTAACTTTCTGCTCCTGGTCAAAACTCATCACTCCTGTGAATCATCCTCCAGCCACTCTCTGTGGGAGTGATGGTCACACATGGTTATGTCACGTGTTCATGGATCTGTTTCCCATTACAACAGCATAGATGACCACAAATCCTACTACAATGGCTAGTGAAGCAAGAGACCATGTTGGCCCATTTTGTCTTTTAAGTCTGAGAGACACAACATCCTGTGTTGATCTTGATAGCCCTGATGTGAAGGAACTTTTCCAAAACTTTAACAAAAGGCTTTGCACAGCTATCTTGTCTCCACGATTCACAGGGATGCAGGATTTTCCTGGTTTCTCCCCTTTGAGCAGCAGCCCTGGGAACTCATCATTCATCACACTGACACAGGGAGGTGGGGAATGGGGACTACCCTGCTCCTGCCTGGTGCAGTGGGGTGGAACAACCCAGCAGGGGCACGGCTGCATGCAGGAGAGATCCCCATTTCCTGTTTGTCCCCTTTTCAAAAGAAACCTAATCCAACAGCAAATAAAAAATGTCTTGCTAAGAGCTTTAGATTTAGGACTGACTTAATCTTCCCTTTCCAGATGTGGTCACTGGGATGCTGACGGAAAATGCTGATGTTGCAACAGAGAAAGGCTGCTTTTGGCTTTTCTCTGTAATCTACCTGAGGACTTCAGACGCCAAAATTCAAGAGTGTCAGCCTATCCCATTCTGCAAAAGCTATTTCCATTAATAAATACATAAAATTAAGGGAAAGCTTGGGATCCTATCATTCCACCTCCACATGCAACAACAGTTGTGGGTAAGCCCCATGTGAGAAATAAGTCCTCACAGCTGCTATCCTGTTAACTTTAGCTATTTTGTTATTTTGGATAAGTTGTCAAAACGTTCATTTCCTGATGTCTGGGAAACTGGCTGAGCAGCACCTACAGAGCTGGGCTCTGCTGCTTGCTCCTGAGATAGAGGGAAGCTGGATATGGGAGTGCAGCCCTTCAGCAAGTGGTAATGCAAAGAAAGGACTGCTCTTAGTTCCTCAGCAGCAATTTTATCTTATCTGCACACATTGCTTTTTCCAAATCAAGACCAGACTTTTCATTATTATAAACAACTGGAGAGTGGGAAAATAGTCCCTGAGGCAAGAAGCAGCACTTGAAGTAGAGCACTATAATGGAAGCTGCAACACACAGCAAAATTAATCACTCCTTGAGACATATTCCTGCTCTCAGTGCAAAAGTCACTTTTGCCCCAAATGATACACAGCCTAATGTCAGCTCCCCAAGTCTAATGAGGCTGTATTAGAATGACAACATGTTGAGTCACAACTTTTAATCACATAGGGCTCAACCTCACAAGGTACTGCAGCTGAGTGTACCAGCTGCAGTCCCATAGTGCATGTCAACACAGTACATGTCAGCCTCAAAACACTCTCCTCATTTGTATAAAGGCACAGGAGACATATATATGCTTAAAATTGAGCACACGTGCTCCAACCTCTTTGGCAGTTTCAAGGGCAGGACCTTGCAAGACTAAGCTGAAACAAAGCATTGGTAACTGGAACTGCGTGGGATCAGAGCACAGCTCTTGTTAGAGGTGATGTCCAAACTTTTTCTTTCTCTAAAGGGAATTAAGTTGCTTATTAAAAAAAAAAAGGATTTTTGTCAATTAACCCTATTAAATTTGATGACATCTCCCACCTCTTTTTTCTTGCAATGCAATGCTGCTGCTTTTATTAGTTGTTATGAACATCCTCATTATTACTCTTCATAGATTCATAGATATTCATAGATATTAGGGGTTGGAAGGGACCTAGAAGATCATCTAGTCCTACAGTGGATCTGCTTGCTGCTTACCATCACATGTTGAGTGCCTGGGTATATTGCAATGCTGGTGTATTGTTTTGCCCAGGTTTTTTCCCCAGCAAAGTGACTGAGCCTGCCTGTAATCGGAAGATGGTATTTGTGAGAGCTTGGTCAAAGTGCACCGCACAGCACAGGATGACAGCCTCAAAGTCAGCCCTGCAGCTGTTGTGCTTCTTTGGAAAAGGCCTCAGTCAGCTCTTACAAATTTGCTGATGTTATTTAATTTCCATCAAGCAGGCCAGGAGCCCCAGAGCTGTCTCTTTATTCATCTGCTCTTGCCTTCCCTACACACACCTTGCTGAAAAGGTTTCTTCTTTATATCAAAGCCTGCTGCCACTCTAAATTGTCACTGTATCAAGATGTTTGAAAGCAGTCACATTTTGACACAGTCTAGAAATGAGGTTGTATCAGATCAGGACTTTGCTTTTTAGTAGTGTATTAACTTGTTCTAATCCATAGCTTGCAAAAGGGAGGAAGAAAAGCAAAACTTGTGTGAAGTCAAGGTTAGTGAAAGCTGTTTGCAGAGAAGTCCTCCAGACTCTCTGCCCTCAGGAAAGGAGACTACAAAGAAGGAATAAATAATTTGATTCAGTTTGCATAGGCAAGTGACACTGCTACTTATGCCACTTCTGGAGAAAACCTTTTGGAAAACAGGAAGCTTTACAGGGATCACAAACCACCAGACTCAGCTGAGACAGAAGCATTACAGTGCAATTACATGATTTACCAAATCTGACCTAACTGCTCACTGTCAACAAGGGGATGATCTCTGCTTCTCAGTTTTTATCATATATTCCCTGCCCTCTAGCAATTTCATGATTATGGGTTGTGTTGGTCAGTTGAGCTGATTTGATGGAAAATTGTTTCTTGGAAGTGTGTTTGTTTTCTGCCAGGAGAGCTCAATAGACCAACTCACTATAAATGTGTGATTATGGCTGTGAAGAGAAGCAATAACCATTTATATCTGGGGGTGTAGGTTGGAATTCATACCATTCAGTACAGCCTGGATCATGCTGGAGTAGGTGAAATATTAATCTTCATTTGCAGAAGCCATGCCTGAGACATGGTCAGATTAGCTCTAAAACCAGGGTGGGAGGGACTTGTGTTTTCTCTAGGGTTGTTGCACTAATGCTGACTGAGAAATCCACAGAGATGCATGGCTGAGGCTAGAGAAGAGCCTGGGACCATCTTTCTCAGAAGCAGTCTGAGCTTACTCCACTTGTGAAGCCATATCATCATGTCCTGAACCCGCTGCTGTTTGTGGGTAATGTAGGTGAAATCTTCTGTGTCCAGTTGAGATGAGTACTACTAGTAAAGCACAAGTCCATAATCAATGCTGTTTTGTTGATGTCAGTACAAGTATATCATGGTGAATGATTCAAACACAACATTTTGGAAGCTGACCATCTAGCAGATTTCGTTATTACTACAGTTAATGGTCAAAAATCCATTTTGCTGCCAGAAGACATAATCTTACACTTGTGTGCAGTTCCTTTTCCACGGCAGGGAGCACAGTGGCACTTATTACATACAAGGAAGATGAGGGACCAAGCCTTATCATCAACAGCAGCACACATCTCAATGAATGCAGAAGCCTTGCACCCTCATCGGCTGCAATTCTGAGTATTTTTTGTTAGCAAATGGTGACCATGACCTGGTATCAGCAACATATAAGAAAATGGAAGGGAAGGCTCCAAAAGCACTTCTGTGTTTGGTGAGGCTTCATATTCCTTTAGACATGTTAATCTGATATGACTATCACATAGCTGGAAGGTCTCTGGTTAAGTCCATGTTGTGAAATAACTTAGGAACAGGATGCATACATGGTGAGATGTGATGGATTTAGGTGTCCAGGAACCTATCTCCTCAGTCTTCTCCCCCAAAGAGTCTTGGCCTTAGCAAGTCATGGCAGTTTGTAATCTTTTCAGAAAATAGGCACTATTCTGAGATATTTCAGTCTGCTGGATTGTAAAACACAAGGATTCAAAAGCTGCCAGAGGACCCAATGAGAAGTCCTACAGCAAAAGCAGCAGCTTCTGAAAAACAGGTGATAGAAATCACAATGAGTTTTTCCAGCCCATGAATCAGACCTTCTTTCAAAGAAAAAATATTATTTCAGTGTTTTCTTGGCCATTCACACTTCTTTTAAAACAATAAACTATGCAAACAATTTTGAGTACCTGTGGACTAATTTCCAAAAAAAAGGAATTAGATGTTCTGACACATACAGCTTCCTCTATTTTATTTTTTTTTTTCTCAGATAGTGAGCACTTGAACAGTAGAGAAAATGAAGGAAGCAGTAACTTCAAAATGTGAGAGAAATCTTTGTGCATAATTTCTGCCTGAACTGAGCATTAGGATTCTATCAGGACTATTCAAATGAAAGGCCAGATTTCAGCTTTGTTCTACCATCAAAAGAATTGATGTCCAAATGGGTGTAACTGGCCCATGAAAATTGGCAGGTAAGGTTCTGTTATGTGATGGATTATCTGTGAAGAGCCTGATATCTTCTGTAAGTCTAGTTCCACTTTAGAGCCCTGAGATGCTTCAACTTACGTTATGCCTTACAAATAATTGCTTTCTGGTGACTACAAATGCAATGGACTGGCAACTCTTAATGAAAATCCAGCTGAGGGAAAATTATATGAGTCTTCCTGGATTTTTCTTTCTTTACTCTTACTCAGAGTTGATAAATTAAAATTTTTGCTATAAATAATGTTTTCACTTTCCCCTTAATCTTTAGCCTTGAAAGTGCAGTGTGCTTTAGAAGATAATGAGAAAAAATGCATAGTAAACTTCACTGGCTGGGATAGAGAGCAGCCCCTTTTCTAAAATGCACTATAGGAAATGGGAAGAGGTGGAAATCTGCATGCAAAATAAGAGCTTCCTGGCAGCTTATTTTCCATCATTTTATCTATGTCTGGGTGTGCTTGCCACTTTCACTGGAAATCCATGCTCTGAGTTTTAAGAAATTATTCAAGAAATAAAAATCAAATGGAAATATCCCCCAGAATGAAGAGGGCTATCAGAGCCTTTTGCTACAAAATTCCTTTTATGTGTGAAATATTTATTAGTCCTTGCCTATTCATTATTTTAAGGGATATCTGAACCGGTGTATTGTTAGGGAATCATGAGGGGAGCAGAGGGAATGTTTACAATGAAAATGGTGCTTAATCTCCATGAATGACAGGAAAAGATTAAGCAAACTACAGATAAACCATCTTATCATTCAAAAGTATAAACGCTGAATGCATTGTAAAATAAATACACAGCCACTCTTTAAATCCTTTGTGCATCAAAGGACCAGAAGCACAAAAAGGAGTTATTCACCTCACACAGGATTTATGTGGATTCTCCATCCAAAGATTTAAAAGAACTTCCACTGATCAACCACTTCAGACTAGCACCTGAACTGGTTTGGAGATCCCTGATGGACCTGTTTGTTGTGCTGCTTCCATAGCCAGGGTGCTACTGGCTTCAGCACCTCTGTACCCCTCTCCTCTGCTACAATTCAAAAACTAGGCTAAGTGGCCTCTGTTTCTGGGCAATTATATGACTACAGAGGCTTTTTTTAGAAAAGACCACCCAAGATAGCCCATTTTATATATAGCACAGTTGTCAACTCATCCAAGAAGTGGATGGCTTGGATTTTGTACCCTTTCTGGTTAATGGGTATTCAAAACTGTTGTAGTTACTAACATTGGATTATGACTCTGAGGCTCTAACTGAACCTATGAAAACCAAAATGTTTAGAGAATGTAGCCTTTTGACTGGCAAATAGCACTTTGAGAGGAGTTTCACAAAAGGAAAAATTTCTGTGCCTTTTGACTTCTACCAATAAGGTGAGAGCTCTTCAGATATTTTTCTCACCTATACATTCAGAAAGTTGTCTAGCTGTTCAGATACTGTGTTATTTTCCCACTTTAACATTCTCTTTCATAACTGGAGCATTTTTCCACCAGCAATTTGCAGCTTTCATAAAAGTTACTTTTGGAGAACATTTCCTGGTGTCTGACACGGAGATGAAAGCTCTGC
>JAOEGS010004038.1:0-10707 GCA_025447755.1 Corythornis vintsioides
TCCAGCCCCACCTGGATCTGTTCCTGGGTGACTTGGTCTAGGTGCCCCTGCTGTGGCAGGGGGGTTGGACTAGATGAGCTTCTAGCTCCCTTCCAACCCCTGACACTCTGTGATTGTGTGAATTCTGCTCAGACTTCAACCTTTGTGTCAGGATGGGTTCAAACAAAACCAGTGTCCTTTGAGCAGGTCTCCTGATTTCAGGTGTGCCTTCCTCCCCCAGCCAAGCCACTTCTCCCAGCCCTCCAGTGCCTGGGGAACAAGTTCCCTGGAGAGCAGGAAGAGGATCAAGTGCAGAGCACAGAGCTCTGTGGGGGAATTTGGGCACCCCATGAGTTTGGTCACAGCAGCAGGGTTTGGGCTCCTCAGAGGCCTGGGTACTTCCAAGGCCCCACAGCATGAGTTTGTCCTTCAGGTCTGGCAGCACGGAGCCCATGCCAGCTGCTCTGCTCACTGACCAGATCTGCCTTTGCTTATTTTGTGCCATTTTAAGATAATCCTTGTTTAAATTTCTGCAGGCCCTTAGGCTGGCTGGACCCTGGCAGCACACTGGCACTCAGTAAATCCCACCAGGCAGGACTCTGGTGTGTCTTTAGGTGTGTGGAGTGCCAAGTGCCAGCCTCTCTGCTGTGCTGTCACAGATGCCACCCCTTGTCTGGTCCACTGGAGTAATTCTTAACAGACACTTGCAAACAAAAGCTGATAAATACCATAGAGAGCAGCCCAATCCAGTGCCACTGAGGGCAGCTGACATCTTGTGACAAGCCAACACTGAGTGTTCTGGAGTAATGATGTTGTGCTAGTGAGCAGTCCTTGCACTACTGAATAAAGAGCAAAATGGCTGTCATTTCCCCACCCCCCTGCCCAGTCTGAAATCCTTTTTCCCACAAAGGTTGACAGAGGCAAAGATGTCAGTGAGAAATGAAGTTACCTAGAGCTCCAGAGGAATGCATCAGCTCAGAAGTTTTGCTTATTTTCATTGTGATAAGCAAATTATCATTTATTAGCTGAGCAGGGAGAGGAAACCTTGGTAAACTTTCATCATCCAGGAAATCCCAGCCTGGAAATGAGCTGTAGACACCACTTTCCAAAATCCACAGTGACTGTCACCACTGAGAACCACTTTGATGACTAATTTCTGCAAAAGTCAACAAGATGGAAAGCAGGAACAACATCATTTAAAAAGGTGTTTTGCAACTAGCAGCATCTATTCCCTGTTTCTTAGGAAGGGTGTGTAAATGTTGTTTTGGCACATCTGGCTTCCTCTCCTATTGGAAATATTAGGCTAGAAAAGACAATTTGATGTTTAAACTACTAGGCAGAGTGGAGGGATTTCTCAGCAGCCATGATGAAGATGGGATGTTCGTAGGCTAAATTTGTTTTTCAGTGAATGTTTTATATATAATCTAATTTTTTATTTTCATCTTGAATAAAAATGTTGATGCTCATCTCAGGACTGGGCTAACATGCCTTGAATTCTCCTTTTTTTCCCCCATTCTGTCTGCACAGACTAATTTCTGGTCATGAGGGAGCCCTGCTGGTCTCAGTTGTTAATCTGCTGAAAATTCATTATGCTCTTTGGTTTTTTAGGAGGCTTGTCTTGTAAAAAAAGCACCAGATGAATTCTGCTAATACCCCGTAAGTCACTCAGCAGCAGTGGCAAAGCTGGGAGGGAAAAAATGGAGGGATTGGTGAATGGGTGATGAACAGAGCTGACTCAGAACACACTATTCCAAGTCTTTCCAAATGATGAACATTGAAATTATTATCTCTGTGTATCCCAGCACTAGGGGCATGTGGTTGCTGAGCAGGGTTTTTAGAAGTCTGTTCAAGTGACATGTAACTGGTGCTCACACAGGCCATGGTTCACTGGGCCTGAGACTGAGACACGCCTGACTGGCAACAGAGGACAAAATAATGATGAAATCAGGAATCTTCTCAGAGACAAAACATATTTATTACATTATTTTTCTTCTGAAAAAGCTGTGCATACCAGAGAAATCAGCACATTGGCTCTCCAACCTAATGCATCATCTAGACAGAAAATGTGCAGCTCCCAGACACTCCTGAACCCCCTCCCTTCACCCTGCCCTGCAAAGCCCAGAGGCTCCTGTAGCAGCAAGAACAAAGTGGTCAGCTCCTAAATCTGTTGCTGATCTCAGCTAACCAGCTTCCTGTAATATCAGCAAATATTTCTGCTGTTGTAAATCTGTTCTTCCCTCCATAACGGGGTGCCAGCGGGACCAGGAATGCTTTGGATCTAGAAATGTGCTGGTTGGCAGGAGGAACAAAGAAATTGCTCACCCAGAAGGGCAAAACAGGACTAATGCTTTTGTCTGCTGGGGAGAAATGGCACAGAAGTCAGGCCAACAACTTCTGCATGCAGCCAGAAAGGTGCCATTGGCTGCTGCTTTGAAAGGCAGACACTGATATTGGGCATGTCTGAGAGAAGCCTTCAGTAACAAAAATAACTTCAGATCCTGAAGCACTTCTGCAGTTGCATGGTTGCTCCACAGACCCTGCCCAGCAATGTCAGAGCTCCACAGGGCAGGTGCTGTTTTTCCCAGCCTTGGAAACAGGCCACCGATGACATGTTCCTGATACTCCTTAGCTGCAGGGTGTATTCCATTCTGCTGCTCTAGGCAATTTGATAAAGGCTCCTTCCTCCCACTCCAGGGTTAACCCACCCAAAGCACAGCTCAACAGCCAGTTGCAACAGCAGAGCATTTGGTAGAGACTGTGCCTGTTAGCTTAGGTGAAATTCACTTCAAATGGTTGTTTCACAGAAAGGAACACTTAAGTTTGGCTAATAAAACTAGAAGTCTATCAGGACCTGACTGCTACTGCTCTTTGTGAATAAAATTAATGTTAAGAATCATTATCCTTTTCATGACAGCCAGTATTTTTATGTAGCATGAAAAAAAATCTTGGTTTCCACCCCTTGAGAAAGAAGGGGAATGTCTTCAGCTCATATCTAACTGTTGACTATAAGAAACCATACATTTCCATTTGCACTGTTCTATTGTCCTGAAGTCCAGACCTACAGGAAGGGTTGTCAATATGGTTTGTTTTGTTGGGTATTTGTTTTGGCTTTTTTTTTTTTGTTTGGTTTGTTTTTTTCCCATTTGAGACCACTGGAGCAATCCAGGCATTTCCATGCTTATTATTTTTGCCTGAAGATCATATTTTTCCTTCAGACAATTAAAGATATGGACAGTATCTGGAAGCACAGTTCACCCTTATCTTACATCAGATGAAAAGTGCATCTTCTGTCCACCCCCTGCATGGCAGGGACAGAGGTGCAGGGCATCTCTTTTTCATTTGTGCTTGGGAAAGTGGCACCTGTGGCTTTCTCTGCCCAGTGAAAAAGGGCAGTTATCACCAACTGAGGCCTACTTCTAAATCATAGAGTCATAGAATGTTTAGGGCTGGAAAAGACCTCCAAAGGGCATCTAGTGCAGCCCCCCTGCAGGGAGCAGGGACACCCTCAACTAGACCAGGCTACTCAGAGCCTTGGCCAACCTTGAGTATCTCCAGAGATGGTGCCCCAACCACCTCCCTGGGGAGCCTGTGCCACTGATCCACCACCTTCAAGGGCAAGAACAACTTCCTGAGATCCAGTCTAAAATCAGTCCACATCTATCAGATGTGGAGCAGCATCTGCAAAGGGCTCCCTGCACCGTGTCACAGTTGCTGGCTGTGACCACACTAAAGCTGCAAAGGAAAGCAGAGGAGAAAAATCCCATCAAACTTTGTTCAGTTACACACCCAGGCACCTGACCCATGCAAGTGAGCCCTGAAGCACGAGATTAGGTTATCACAATTGTCCCCACACAAAGCTGCCAGCGTCGTTAAGTGTGGCAAACCTGCCCTGCCCAGGACCCTGAGGGCTGGTGGTGCCCCAACACCCCAGTATCCATGTGCCAGCCCAATGGGTATTTAGGTGTATTCTCCCCACACCCTCAGCTGCCTGTACCCAGAGGCTGGCTTTCCCTGTGCTTGCAGAGAATTCAGTTCCACCAAATCCTGCCATTCACAGCAGCCCTGATGTGATGCTCAAAGTCCTTTTTCTTTCCCCCTTCAGTGCACGAAGCTGCAGTGAAGGCCAGGCCGGGTGTTCCTGGGTGGTGGAGAGGAGCCTGGGCAACACCTGGCAGGAGAGGGAGAGGGAGAGGGGAGAGGGGAGAGGGAGAGGGGAGAGGGGAGAGGGGAGTTCCTGCCCTGTGCATGGGGTATCCAGCCGTGAAGCCCCTCCAAAGACATCACCACCCCAGGGAAGAGCATCCCCTGTCCTTGGCTTTGGAATGACAGAGGGACAGCCCCTGCTCGCCCCTAGGGATGGGGTCATCTTCCCAGGGAGCCATAAGGGCACAGGGGGCATCCCCACGGGGATACACATCAGCTCTGCCGGCTCGAGCATGAGTGACAGCCCGGGGGCCACCTGCAGCCCTGCTGGTTTGGGGGCAGCCCTAGCGAGGGCAGAGGCACCGGCGATTGCGCAGGGACGGCCCCGGCCGGAGGCTGCTCCGCACCTTCCGGGCAGGGGGCTCGGCTGAAGGCGGCTCTTCGCTCCTGCAGGAAAGCGGCCGGCGGCGGGGCCATCCCATCCCACCCATCCCATCCATCCATCCATCCATCCATCCATCCCACCCCACCCGCGTCCCCAGCCCCCCCACTCCGGGCCGCTGCAGGCCCCTGGCCGGCGGGCAGGGCGGCGGCTCCGCGGCCATGTTGAGGGCGGGGAGCGCGGAGGGCGCGGAGGCGGCGCCGGGGCCGCTGCGGGGTGCGGTGCCTCTCCGCTCCTCGCCGCCCGCCGCCTCTCCTCCTCGGCACCCGCCGCCGCCGCCTCCCCGCTCCGCTCCATGGCGACCCCCAGCCCCTGCATCGTGGTGAGTGCGGCCTCCGGCGCCGCGGCCTCTCCCCCGCGGGGAAGCCCGGGCGCTGCCGCCGAGCCGGGCAGGGGGCTGCCGGGCGCCGGAGGGGGGAGTCTCCCGCCTTGCCGGCTGAGGGAGGGGAGAGTGGGGGGGGTCCCGCTTTGCTAGCGAGAATCGGGAGGTCCGCGGGGGTGCGGGGCGGTCGGGGGGGTGCGGGGTGTCCCTCTCCCCGCAGAGTCACCTTGAGGGGAGCCTCGCGGAGCAGGGCCCGGGGCTCCCTCCCCTGCCCTCCGCCAGCACATGGGGTGGGGTGGGGGGGGACGGGGAGCCGGTTCGGACGCCGTCACGGGTGGCGTCTCCGGCGGGTTGGATGGCGGGGAGAGCCGGGGCTGCCGCCTCACACGAAGGTGAAACAACTTCCCACGCCACAGGCGCCCGGCGCGGCCACAACTTCCTATTCCTGTTGCTCCGGCGGGATGCGGAGGCACCGGCCGAGCCGGGAGTCGCTCCAGGGCTTCGGAGTTAGGATGGGTTTTTTGGAGGAAGAGCGTTGGGGGATGCTTTGGTTCGTTTGGTTGTTTATTTTTGGTTTTGTTATGGTGGTGAGGTTTTTTTCCCCATCACTGCCGCATCTGCTGAAGCTCTGATATACTCGTAATAATTTAATTTATTGTTTTTTTCCAAGCTGCTGCCGGGTGCTCTCGAGAACCATGTGGCTGAGAGCGGTGCCGGCGGCAAGGCTGTGACCATAAATCCCTGCAGTCAATAGCAGAGTGGCTGAAATAGGTGTGAAGGGCCCATTCCCTGCCCAAAGCAGAGAAGCAGCAGCACTGGACACACTAGAAGCACCTGAACTGCAGGGAAATACCAGGTGGTTTGAGAGGGATCTGGTTTAAAATGTCATCCCAGTCTGATTTGTTGGAACCCTGAGCAGGGGCTTGGTGCCTGAGCTGGGGGTGTGGGTCACTCAGCCAGGGTCTGGTTTGGATGGGAAGGAGAAATCTTCCTTAGGGGCTGCACAGCCAAAACACAGCAGGTAAATGGCCAGGGAAGTGCTTCCCTGGGCACCCAAAATAAGAGCCAAAATGGATGTGTGAACTGTCAGGACTGAGCTTTGGTTTTCCCTCTGAAATTCCTGATTTTACAGTGTTCAGCTGCACCACCAGGGAGTGGTTAAAACCACATTGTCAAACACACTGGCACTTTCAAGTGGCAGCAGGGCTCAGGGTGGCACCTTGAACCTTGCTGGTGTTTGGTATAATTATATACATGTGCTAATTGTCCTAATTAGTACAGACTTGCTAACATTGCAGGCTCTTTGTACAGGGAGTTTTCCTGTGCAGAACAGGTTGCTGAAGTAGAGCTTTCTTTTCAGGCTGGGAAAGCTCTAGGTGTTGCATTACACTAGGAAAATCAAACATTGATTATTTTTCTAGTGGGATAAAGAGATCTGTTGAGGTGCAGTAGTTTCATTTTCCCACTCTGCAATGTAGGGGGATGTTGTTAGGACTTCACTTCTTCCCCATGTGCTGTTGCACAACGTATCATGCAGTGTTTCAGGCAACACCTGGGAACTGGAGGTTCTCTTTGATTCCACTTTACAATGTGTTCAGTGTGACTAATGTTTTTATAGCTAGGGAAAGTAAGGTGATCCTGATGATAATGGGTTTGATAGTGCACTTAAAGCAAATGCCTTGCAGTTTCTCCCCACAGAGTGTCTCTAAGGCTTTGTAGAATTCTCACCTTGTTTCCTTTTCAGATTGGTGATGATGAGCAAGGTTACGACCTGGACTTGTTCTGCATCCCCAAACACTATGCAGATGATCTGGAAAAAGTCTATATCCCTCATGGGCTCATCATGGACAGGTTTGTGTGACTTCAGACAGTACACTGCTCCAGCTGATTCCACAGAATAAACAGCTTTCAGTGATAGTTTCACTGCCTGCTGACTATCTAAATGACATTTAATTAGAGACTGAGAATTACAAGTGCTAATGAACTCGTTCTGGTTTGGCTTCTAAGAATCTCTACATTTGCAGTTACATTATTGTCTGGAAATTTATTGTAATTCTCAAGTGAAATTTTGTGGTACATAATAATCTACAACTTTCTTTCCAGTGTTTCTCTGATGTTATAGCATCTTAAAACCCAATTAGATGTTATTTGTTGTGCCAGTGACAACAATTCTAATACCTTGAATTTCCTTAGGATATTAATACAAGTAAATTATTAATCACATCATCTTAGACTTTCACATGTTTATATGGTAGCTAAAGAATCTCCAGCTTATTTCTACCTTCTGGGAAAGACATTAGCCTCTGCAAATACCAATCTGTCACTTCTGTGGTTGCTGAAATTTGTGTTGTGCAGTGGAAGTTTCCTCTCATGTGAGCAGAAGTGAGTTCCTAAGCCTATAAGGCCTTTTTGGTTTACTTTGTGTTTGATAGTTGCTAATTCCCTTTAAGAAAATGAACAACAAATTCAAATTGTTGGAGACATAAGTCATTCAAGAGTGGTGCTGGGTGGATCTTCCTGGAGATCTTGTGAATAGGGAGGCATCTACATTTTGCATGGTCCTGTTTGATTAGGTAGTTTTAAAACAAATCTTATAGCAATGATTACTATAAAAAATTTGCACTGGAAATCCAGGACAAAAATGGACCAAGTACATGTCATTAAGTTAGTGATGTAAAGTTTCTAGCAGTAGGCTTTCTCCCAGAAACCTGCTGTCAGCTGGCACACAAAAAATACAAACCATGCTCTTTCTAAAAGAAATTGCAAGATAAATTTAGAAACAATGAGTGTAGAAAAACAGTGCAGTGTTCTCTTGCTCTGCTTCATTGCTGCTGCAGTTTGCAGTTAGGACAAATTTCTGGCATTGGAGCTTGGCAAATAAATGTAAAATCTTTTTTAGTGTACAATTTACTGCCTTTTTGGTTGTGCTAGCTCTGTGTGTAGCTGAACCTATTTTGGAAGGAGAAAAACACCTTCCTGTCTCCTATCTGCCAGTGAACCAATCTCAGGGTGTTCAGTTTGCTTTGGCTGAGTGTGACGTGTGACAACAGAGGCCCTTGGCAGGGCTATGGTTGGATTAACCTTGAAAAGCAAAACTTTGTTGACCAATAATGTGTGAAAGTGAGTGAAGTGCTGGGCAGATAGTTCTGAGCCAAACCTGTTTGCAAGTTTGTCCTGCTTCTGAGTGTGGAGCAGGCAGGGGAAATGTGTGCCAGCTGCTGACTCTTTCTTGGTTTTGTCTAGGACAGAGAGGCTGGCACGAGAGATCATGAAGGGCATGGGAGGACACCACATTGTAGCACTCTGTGTACTCAAGGGGGGCTATAAATTTTTTGCTGATTTATTAGACTACATCAAAGCCCTGAACAGGAACAGTGACAGATCCATCCCCATGACTGTTGACTTCATTAGGTTGAAGAGTTACTGTGTAAGTATCTGCAGTGCTGTGCAATTTTCATGTAGATATGGCTACAGATTATTAGCAGAGGTGAGTTCATATTGTTGCTGCCAGAATGTGCTAATATTAACAAATAATTAGGGGAATTAAGAGTCACAAGCTAATTTACTCTTATAGAATCTGTTTTTCTTTTAGACTTTGATATCTCTGCAGGCCAGTAAAAGTCTTAGCAGAGCAAAGAGACCTTTTCCCTGTCCATGCTACTGCTGTCTGTTCACTATTCCATCTCTACAGCTGTGCCTCTGGAATAACACAAAGGGTTCTCCTGGAACTGTGGTTATAAAATCTAATTCTATGTGGCTCAGACATCATTCATTGGACAAGAAGACTTGAAAGCTGCAAAAACAGTTATACCCAAGTTTCCTCTCTCATCTTTTCTTTGGCTTAACCAAACAATGAACAAAATCAGTGGGATTTGGCCTTGAGAAAATGCTGGATCCATGAGCCTAAATTTATCAGTGGCCACTGAATATGGCACAACCTTTTCAAGATGAGGTGTAGGTTGGTAAGGAAATTGTGTATCTCCTGCTTTCTTCAGGGAAGGCTTGCAGTGACTTATTTGACTTGTTTAAAAACTCAAAGACTACACACCCTTTCACTCTCTTCATTTTCTGACTAACTTGGAAAAAAACTATCAGAGAAATGGCTTGAAACACCTGAAAAAACTGTTAAAAAGCAAGTCTGCCTTATGATATGTATGTTTTTTGCTCATACTGGTGTGTCAGGCATGCTTTGGTTTGTTTCTTTGCTACAGCTGCTTTTGTTTATTTCTCCCCAGAACGACAGTGCCTTGAAGTTAACAGTGAAGTGAGCAACAAAATAAGTTTCATGGAAATGAAAGGGCTGTTTCTTGTAGTAAAAATGAATATATGAAAAGCAGAGAAATTTAGACAGAAAGCTGTCTAAGCAGAATGTTTTCCTTGAGGTGTTGGCTTCAGGGTTTTTGGTGTTAGCCAATTCTATAAAAGAATGTTTTCTTATTCTAGAGGAGTGAGGAGCTCCTGTTACCCAATGCCTCCACTAAGGATTTACAAGCATTTTATTTCTGTGGACTCTTAGGTTGTTATTAATATGCAGACTAACATCCTTTAGATTGCATAACTTGATAGACTGGATAAGATTGTCCTAACACAGAATCATAGAACCACTTGTGTTGGAAGAGTTCTCTAGAGGTCATCTAGTCCAACCCTCTTGCTGAGAGCAGGGACACCTTCAACCAGAGCAGGGTGCCCAGAGCCTCCTCAAGCCCCACCTGGGATGTCTCCAGGGATGGAGCCTCCACCACCTCCCTGGGCACCCTGTGCCAGTGTCCTTCACCTCACTTCTTCCCAACAGCCAATCTAAATCTACCTTTTTCTAGGTTAAAACCATTACCCCTCATTTTATTACTACTTGCCCCTTGAAACAGCCCCTCCTCAGCTTTCCTCTAGTCCCCTTCAGGTACTGGAAGCTTCTGCAAGGTCTCCTTGGAGCCTTTTCTTCCCAGACTGACCAACCCCAACTCCCTCCAGTTGGACCAAGGGAATCACATCCATGTATGTAGCAGACTGTCAAGCCTTCCAGCAGTAATAGTGTCAAGATGCTGAATGTGCTCTCCAGCTTTACCTGTGCTTTACTAGGTGGAGGAATCTGTGTTCACTGGTGTGAGCAGCACCACAAACTGAAATGGGCAGTTGGCAGTGGAGCTGGCTCTCTTGTCACTGCCTTTGGATGCAACTCCTAGATCAGGCTGCCTGCCTTTACAGACTGGATAAAAGATGTTAAAAATACCCTGGTTGCAGGAACAAAGCAGCTGAACCTGTGTAATGGGTCTGAAATGGATGTAATTAGGTTCTATTCTTGTTTCAAACTGATCATTTAATATTTACAAGCATATGGGGGTTTGTTGTTGTTGTTGCAGTGCAGAGTTCATACTGTTCAGCACCCAAAAATAATTCTCTAAGAATACTGACAAGATCAAGCTGTGATTAAACTTTGCTCATAACTCCAGCTTTCCAAGTCCTTATGGATGAATTTCAATGATCTGGCAAGCTGTTAAGAAATGGAAAGAGTGCTTGTGAACAGACCCAGCTCTCAGCATTCTTGACAAGCAGTTTATGTTTGTGCTACAAGAAGAACAACTTTTCAACCAGTCTCCTGCTTTGAAACTTGGGAGAGATTAAACATTGCTCATGTAGTCATGAGGGGCAGCCAAAAGGCAGTGGAAGTTACTGTCAGTGGGGAGAGAGGGGTTGTCAGCAGAGTGAGTGTGTGGGGAGCTCTGCTGGGGCTGGTCATGGCTCTGCAGCCTGGGATGCATTAGGAGAAGTGTGGCCAGCAGGGCAAGGGAGGTTCTCCTCCCCCTCTGCTCTGCACTGCTGAGAC
>JAOEGS010004038.1:23997-36399 GCA_025447755.1 Corythornis vintsioides
GCTGTGGGTTGTGGGGGGGGGTGGCGCTGCTCGGTGCTGGGGATACCCGGCTCTGTGCGGGGGGGGCACCCTGTGCTGGTGGCACCCTGCTCGGTGCTGGGGGCACTCTGTGCTGGGAGTACCCTGCTCTGTGCTGGGGATACCCTGCTCTGTGCTGGGGGGTCACTCTGCTTGGTGCTAGGGGCACTCTGGTCTGTGCTGGGGGCACCCTGATTGGTGCTGGTGGCACCCTGTTCTGTGCTGGGAGGCACCCTGTTCTGTGCTGGGGGGCACTCTGCTCAGTGCTTCACACACAATGAAGGCTGTGCCAGCCTCTTGAAAGCTTTTGCTGTGGTTTGGAAGCCTGAGTCATGTTTCTGGACTTCCCCATGTTGCCCAGCATGGTGTGCTCATTACAACTGCAGCAGTTGCAGAGCAGACCTGAATATGAAGAGTGCCTGGGATGTCATTTGGATGAAGTGACTTTTGTAAATCAGAATTCTCATTAACAAATATGAGAACACTGGTCATGATTATACTGCACTTCTGCAATGTTACAGTTTATGTTCCAAAGAGCTTTTTGTTTTGTTTTGTTTTCCTAAATGCACTGCAAAGACCAGTTGTGTTTCTGGATGTCTCAAGTAATCTTTGTGTATGTGACTTTTCAAGAACCTCTACTGGCCCTGGGGACAACTTGATGCAAAAAATATGTGATGCATCTCCAAGAGGAGGAAGCACAGAAGCAACACATTAAAAATACAAAGCCACTCCAGAATTACTACATCTGGTCAAGTTTCATTAGTTCTGGCTGAACTTAAGGTCTAATCTTGAAAAGCAGTGTTTTCTTCAACATTCTTAATAGTTCCAGCTTCACAATGTGTTTTAAAATAGAGAATGTGTTTTTAAATAAGCTGGAGATTACACTGAAAAAGTACCTGTTTACACATGAAAGCAGTGAGCATTCACCAACTATTTTCATCAATAACTTCTAGAACCAAATCCTTAAATGAGTCTCTCCTGAAATGTTTTCCTGTCTTGGTTAAGATGGTTAATTGGAAAGGGGGGGGGTCAAGGGAGTCCTAACAAGGAGTTTCTCTTCCAGACCATGGCTGGAGTGGGGAAATTGCTGGTGTAGTGGGCTAGGGGTGGGAACTGGATGGGCACATGCATGGAGTGTGCTCACAGAAGAGGTTTGGGAAGGTGCTCTTGAGCTACATGGACCCCAGGAGTGATGCAGGAACCCAGATCTGCCTTCTAAGAAGCTCCACCTCTGTCTGCTGGAAACATCCAGCAGAAATAAATAAGAATCTTATCAAGTGTCCCCACATCTGAAACGTGGGGGAACAGACAGGGCTTGGTTTGTGCTTCCCTCACATGTCACAGTTGTGACCCTGAGGGATTCCTCCTCAGAAGCTTCTGTTGCTCCATGTGAAAAATGGGTCAGAAAAAGTGACCCACACCCTGGCTCTGCTAGAACAGCCCTCACACCACCTGTGTGTGCTGCAGCAAGAGACATTCTCACCTAAAAAAAAAGTTGAAAATGTGATTGTTGCTTTTTATTCAGTAATTCTGGTTGAAGAGCAGGGGCTTAGTCACACCTTGGCAAGTTGAACAGCAGCTTCACACAGCCCAGGCAGACACTGGTAAAGCATTATGGAAGCACAGAGAAAATCCTGTAGTTGAACATTTCTGTGGCATTTGACATTCATTGTAGTTCAACGTTTTATGAATCACAAATGTGTGCTGGAAAAATAATTGTGAATATTTATAGACTCAGCTGTCCTGTCTCACCCAGTGGCATTTCTGTACATGCTGATAATTCTCACCTGCCTCACTTGCTGTCTGTGGAGCTCTGGGTTGCAGGGTTGGTTCTTCTGCTTTACATTCACACTGGGCAGAATCTGAAGTGTTCTAGCCAGAGCTGGGAGATGTGAACTCTTATGTCAGCTGAGCTGGCAGGTCACTTGAGGGGGTGAATCCTGGCTTTGAAAATTGAGGCAAATGAGGATCTTTAAGTTGCCTTGTAATTGTATACCCTGACTGGGGAAACGGTGCTGGGGTTTCATTGCCTGCTGCACTCTGAATGTCCTGTCAAGCATGAATTAATCTAGCAGTGAGGATCTGATGCTGCTTACAGGGAGCTGGGTACTTAGGATTCATTAAAGGACTGTTGCTGCTGTCTCTGACTGCCTTTAATTCCCACTCGGGGTGCACCTTGCAAGATCAGATTTCAGCCACATGCAAGTACCTGTATAAGCAAATGACATAGCACAGTGGCATTTTTTTCACCCTTTTTTTCAGTGCTTTAGAACTTGATTTCACAAAGTGTAATTTGATGGCAGTTCAGATGGGGAAATTGCTTCCTAGCTGTGTAAAGATGTCAGTAAGGCCACAGTCATTGCAGGAACCATGGTGAAGAAGGTAGAGCTAGAAAAGCTCAGGGATTCAGCACGATGTAAGAATGGGCAGTGAGGATTTTCATCTCTAGGGAAACTGAGAAATAAGGGCTCATGTTTGCAACTGCCAAGTGATGAAAGGCAAGGTGTGGTGCAAGGGGTGCACTGGGGATGTGTTTGAAGGCTTTGTCCAGGCTGTTCTGCTCTGCTAAAACACCAGCTGGTGAATTCAAACACCTCAGAAGGTGGAGATTTTACAGCACCAGGTAGGATGGGCAGGCCAGTGAGAGTAGATCATTAACCTTTTTGAGGAAGAGGCTGATATTTACCTAACCAGGGATTATTAGTGGCACGTTTAATTCTTCCCCCAAAAAGGGACCCAACCATATTGTATCTTCTGCACATCTCCAAGTGCTTATGGGAAGTTGCTCTGTGTATTAAACCCCTCCACTCTGGGCATGGGGGTTTTCCCAGACACTCTGTGTCCTCCCTGTATTAATTCCCCACCCCAGCCTTTCACAAATGTAATCAGGAAAACACCCAGTAGATAGTGTCTCAATAAATAAGGAGCTAGCTATTACAGGAACCATCCATTTTCACCTGCAGTCCCAGCTCTGCCAGGTAAGACACTTACAGCTGGGTAGCTCATCTGCTCCCAGTTTAACCTAGTGAAGTGTCAGGAGCACTGGTGGGAATTAGAGCTGCTTTGGGAAGAGACTGGAGCAAAATGTAGCTCTCCCAAACTATTTAGCTGTGCTCAGCAGCAAAGTAACCCTTCTTAATTTCACCTGGCCCAGCCCTGCACTGAAAGCACCGTGTGTCCCCCCACCCAGAGTGCTGAGAGAAGGGGCTGAGGAGTGTGTGCCTGTGCCCCGTGTGCTGTGCGGTGGCTGAAGATGCTGCGGTGGGAACTGAGTTGGCTCCTCCCGCACCTCTGCCCTCGGCCGCTCTGCTGCCTGCACGAGCACCGGGAGTTGGTTTAGCTGCCCTTGGCTTTGGGGAGGGATCAAATCCTTTCCTCTGTGCCCCGAGGTGTTGATAAGATGCGCAGCCTTTCCTGCTCTTTCCGCTGGGAAAGCTGCGGGGCTGGAAGCGCCAGAGCAGCGATGCTGGGGCTGATGGTTCTCTTGCCTGTTGCCCATCTGAGGAGCTGGGAGGGGATAAAAACAGTTCTAGGGCAGGAGGGACGCTGTGGGTGCACCCTTTCAAATGTGCATTGCAGTGCCTTTAGCAGATCTTCGCTCCTCGTTTTCCCTTCTTGCCATTTTTTTTCCTTCTTCCATTCATAAATGCAACCAGAGAACACAAAACGTGAGGTGGAAACACCCTCTGCAGTGTGAACTCCTTACACTTGCATCTAGAAAACTATCTTGTGCTTTCTAGTAAGGAGGAACACCCCCCCCCTTGCCTCGCTGCATTTTCCACAGCACCCAGTGCCCTCTCTGCCGTCACACCTTGCCCAGCTCGCTGAAATGATTCTCTGCAGTCTGAGGGGGAAGCGATTTTCTCTCACAAGAGAAGCACGAGAGCTCACTCTGGGCACTACAAACGAATAGATGCTCTACTGGAATAATATTTGGAGTAACCTTTAACATTCCGTTACTTGGACAGCACATGACAATGGCTCTACACGAGACTTGCAGAGAGCAACGGCTTACACTTTGCTTCAGAAGTTGAAAGACTTAAACTTGTATTTTTCTTCCATTTGTTGAGTTCGTGGACAAGAACCGCTGACTCATCAGGGTGCCGGCAGCATCGTTTGCTCCCGTCATCACACTCTCCTTTAGCAAACCCTTACTGGGAGACTGGGTGAGCTGGTTTCTGCTTTGCCCTGTGGCTACTACACGCCACGTTTCATTTATCCTGAGGAGATTTTTCCCTCCGTGCAGCTTTGTACACAGTTCTGCAGCTGGCTTCGGTGGGAAGCCACCAGTATCCCCGACAGAGTCACCTTAGCCAGAATTAGCCTTGCCAAGAGACAGCGAGACACAGAAAGCGTTTTTTTCCCCTTCTGTAGTGCAAAGAGCAAGACCTGAACTTATTAGTGTCTAGCACTGGGAGCTGCTGTTGTGCAAGGCACCGCACAAACCCCTACCAGAGCCAGTCCTGGCTCAGCGCACGCTGCCTGCGAGCTGAGGAAAAGCAGATGAGGTGGGTGGGCAAGAAGTGCAAGGAAAGCAAGATAATGATGGATATACCGCAATGAGCTGCTAACCTTTGCCAAAAATTCCTTTCACATCAAAGGAGGTGAGCGGGAAAACACTGAAGGTAGATAAGGTGGCTTTTTGGGGTTGCTTTTTTAGTGTTTACAGGAATCTGCAGCACCTCCTTTGGCTCCCACAACCACCGCCTCTCTGATGGAGGTGCCTGGTACTGTGAACAGGCTTTGTACGTGGGAGGGTTTCAGTCTGGGTGGAATGAAAAAACAAAAAACAAACAAGAAAAAAAAAAATTAGGTGTAAAAGGGTGAGATTAAAAAACTTGTGTAGTGCCTACTACATCCAGCAGCCACGCAGCGGTGCAGGCTATGCTGCCTTGATTTACCTGCCACAGGGACCGGCTGCCTGCCAGCGCTGGATGAAATCACCCCGAAACTCAAAATATTTTTTTTTTCCCTCCGCAGCAGTCACATGGGTTCCTGCTACAGCAGACTTCACATTTAAACGCACAAACAAAAAGCCCATCTTGCTTTATTCTGTCGCAAACACACCAGCCCGAGCTCTCCGAGTGCCGCACGGAGCTGCCCCGACGGCGCGGCCGGGCAGCCGAAGTCCCACCGGGGATGCTCTCTAAGGGCTTTTAAATTGCTTTGCTGCTTTTTTTTTCCCCCCAAGTGCTCAAGTGCAGTATAGAAGTCAAGCTGCAAGCACACTAAGGCAAACTTGACGGGATAAAAAAAAAAGCCAGGAGCTTCCCCAGCTTGTCAGACAGAAAGCGCAGCCGGGTGCCGACGCCCTGGGGTAGTAAGTGGCAATGTCCTGAAATGTTGGAGGAGAGCAAGAGACATTCAGAAGGTACTGGGAGCAGCAGACGGGAGCCAAGACTGCCCACCAGGCACCGCGGTGCTCTGCTGCACCCTGGCTCCGGGCACCGGCGCCTTGCCCCTGGCACAACCATCACCCCGAGCCGGGGAGCACAGAGCCCCCCCCAGCGCAGCCTCCTTCCGCAGCCCCCTGTTCTGTCTCCTCCGGGGCCGGTGCTCCTATTGTCTTCATTTAACCTCTACATGTTGCTCTGCTCCCAAAACTCTGCAGCGCATTTACCCTCCCGCCAGTGCCGTTCTGAGCCTGGCAGGAGACTGGAGCCTGGAAGCAGTTTTAGCAAGACTCCTGTTTATGAGGGAGGAAATCTATTTTTCTAGCTAAGTAAAATCAAACTGATCACACCAGAAAAGTCTGAAAAAGACTAAACCCGATTATTAACTCTTGGTACTCCACCTATAAATGCTAATAGAAAACTTCTTAAACATGATGTGAAATTAATACAAGTATAGAAGTGCAAAATTAACCACTTTACTGACCAGTTTCTCTGTAACACAAGTTATTCATTAAGTTTTCCTGAGGGAAAGTAGTATTTTATACAGTGATTAAGTGCATGACCTGTAGAAACTGGGAATAAACCATTTTACAGACACAAATACTGCTGTCCCATCTGAAACGGGTTGGGTGTGCATCCAGATATTCCAACTTCGACCTGTTCATGGGTAGAGGCTTTGAAAAGCTGCTCCCACCCGTGTCACTCCTTTTGCACCTCCCTTGTGCTAGAAACACTGGTGCTGGAGGGTCCCATGTGCCGACCTCCTGGGGGCACCGCTGCTCAGCGCCCAGACCAGGAGCCACAATTTGGCTGTAAATCAGCAAGAGACTATTTCCCACCCCCTTACTCTTGACCGTGATTTATGAATTCCTAAAAAAACCACTTTAAAAAGCAAATGGTCAGGGATTCACAGCCACCAGCACTGCAGGACTGGGACCAGTAATGATGCTCCGTTGTCTGGTATAACAGGCAACATCAGTTCCACTGCAGAGGATGGATGCTGGACCAGGAATGGACTAGCCCAGTCCTCCCCTGGAGGTGGATCCCTAACCCCCGTGGTCCTCGTGTTTATTCCTTGCTCCCGCAAGCGCTGGGAAACCTCTAATGGTGCAGCAAGAGCAGAGAAAGGAACACCCCATCACCTTTGGTCTGGGCTTGCTCCTGCTGCACCCACGGGTCTGCAGACATTCAGGTGCTCCAGCCTCTCCAAGCTCTACCATGGCCTGAGAGCTGCCAGCTGCTTGGCACCTGCAACCCTCACCTCCCGGCCACACCTTACCTGCGCACCCTGATGATAGCTGGGGGAGTCAGGATGAGGCCCCCCCGTGGCAGGACAGCCCCAGGAGACCCTCCTTTTCCCAGATAGCCCTTGTTGCCCCCGCCCCTCTGTCCCTCATCACCCCGTCCCCAGGTGCTGGAGGCAGGGTGGAGCAAGAGGAAAGCCCCCAGCATCACCCTTTGCCCTCTGCTGCCACCCTTCCTCCCATCCGCAGTGGTGGGGAGGGGCTTGGCACCCTCTACCAGATGAGGCTCCTGTGCCATGGCAGTGCCCCCTGGGGCCCAGGGGGGTCAGGGCACAGCCTCCCCCCACCCCCCTCCCCCATTAACGACACCAAGCCCTCGTTTGTTGCTGCCTCCGCAGTGGTTTATTGGGGTGGGAGACAAGAGCCCCCCCAGCAGCAGTGTGCAGGACACGGGGGGGGGGGGGGGCCAAGGAGGCACCCCAAGAGCCAGAGCCCCAGCTCCTGCCGCAGGGACCAATTTCCAGCCTCACTAAAGCAGCAATGCAATACTGGAGAGCAACAGGCAATCCCAAACTCCAGTATTTACGTGCTGCTAGAGTACTGCTGACAGCTCTCCATTGCTTCAGACCCACCCCTTTTCTCCCCACACACACACTTGGCCCATCCTTTGCCAGGGACAGGACTAATAGGTGAGGGTTGTGGTGCCAGGAAGGAGCTAGGAGTCCTTCTTGCCCCCAGGGCCACACACACACACACACACACACACACACACACAAACACACACCCAGAGGGAATGTATTTGTAGTTGCAAGGGATGTGAGTGATACAAGCACCAAGAGAACTTATCTACACATACCTGTTCAACTGAACTAAAGAGATACAAGGGAATGTGTTAGCTTCCACATCTATGATAACCAGAAGCTCACTTTCTTGTCTTATCCTTGAGGTAATGAGGCAGCCCAGAATGGTCTGTATCTCCTTGTCCCTACAAACCATGATGTGCTGCTACATCTCCTCAAAGCCCACTGAATGTTGACATTCCAAATGGTACTATGAATATTATTATTATTTTTTTCTAAACCATGATATTAGGTACTGAAGAACACTCTACAATGAAGACATTTAACATGCATGCATTAACACCACAGGACATATTTTTTTCTTCATGGGTGCTATCAAAGTCTGTAACTATAAGAGAACAAGCAGTTACACAGTGCAAACAAACCAGTTTCAGAAACAAAATCAGAAAGTAACTGTTCCCCCCACCCCCAAAAATATTTGGGCCTCTTCAAAATCTACACTTAGAGATTTAGAAGAACCTTGCTGTTTCTGCAGCAGATCCCACAGACCTTTCCTGGCCCTTCCAAACAGTCTCTGAGGAAACATTACCTTGTATTTTCCTCTTAGGGGCTGCTGAACATCAAGGACTTTCCAGGAGTTGCAATGTTAACAGTCAAAATTCAGATTCCAACAGTTCAAACCTGTTAAGGTTTCCTTGAAAATATTTTTATTTGGCTCATCTTGACTTTTTGAGAATTTTAAAGTATCACTTTTATTCAGAAATGAAAGATATCCTGGAACTTCACCACCTCCCCTGCCTGTAGCAAAGAGAAGACCAGTGCAGGGCAGAAAGGAGGCTGCAGCTCTGAGGCACTTGCACACCAGCCTCTGAGGGCTGTACAGGAGCCATGCAGACAGCCTGACATTTTTTCTGGTTCCTTTTATTTATTTTTTTTTTTCTTCCAGTTGTGTGACAACTTCCTTCAATTCATTTTCTGGAAGAGCAGCATCACACAACACCCTGAGCAAGGTCAGAACAACATCCCAGCACCCAGCCCCTCATGCTAACACTGCTTCACCCCGTTCCAGTTTGTCCTCCTCTGGTCCCTGCCTGTCTAGCAAACTTAAAAATAGGAATTTCAAAAGCTCTTGTGACCTGTGCCAAATTACTGCAGAATTTAAATCAAATATTTGCCAACAAAAAGGCTGTATTTTTTTACCACTTCAGTGCCCTCAATACCGATAGCACCAGGTCACCTCCCTAACCAGCGACTGCTGCTTACTGCAAAGTACCCAGAGAAAGTCAAACCTGTAGAAGCTGAAACAAAACAACCCCCCCAGTAACTTTAACGTGATTTCTGTAACAATGTTTTACTTGTCTGTGCCTGTGTAGTCTCATTTCTTTCATCTTTTCAAGCGACTCCAAACAACAAAAGGCAACAGCAAACAAGCTCGGCTCTAGAATCCATTTTGACTGTGTAGGAGGTCCAGGTTTTAATGAATGTTTTCATATATATGTAATATATATCTAGAAACCCAGTCCTTAGCCTAGTTTGACAAGCAGGGAAAGAGCTATCTCCAGCACGGAGGACTCTCCAAAGTGAGGGCTCAATACACTTCCACCAGCCTATTCTGTAGCAGAGAGAAAAAAAATCAGTGTTCACACCGAGTACTCAGCAAGTGGAAATTTGGGCTAGGCAGTGAAATACGTATCTGAGAAAATATGCGTGTTCATGACATGACAGCATAATTATTCTAAGCAGTAAAACTGGGTTTGAATCATCCCATCTCACACTTCAGCTTCTTCCAAACTTAGTTTGTGCTTTGGAGTCTCAATATTACAGCAGGAAGATGACAGCTGGACAATCCGAGTTTACCTTTGACCTCTCCAAGGTGCCCAAGAAGTGTTCCAGAGGAACCTGCACTGATGCAGAGGGATGCAGAGGCTGCAGCTTGGCCAGAGCTTACCTTTCCAACTCACCTGGGAGCACAGGCACAGCAGCTCCTCCCGCGCCGCCTCTCCCGGACACAAAACAATCTCTGTTCAGTGGGAACTGGAAAGCAACACACAGAGGGTTTAGCAGGTGCTCTCAGAGTCACCGTGGGAGGGGGGACAGGGGCAGCCTCAGAGCTGGCACCTCCCTAGGCAGGCACTGACCACAAAGGCTCAGGTGCAAACTTAGAAATCAGGGTAAAAGAACAGCTTCTGCCTCCAGAGAAGGCAGGTGAACAAGCAGCACTTAAAAGTCACATCCCTCCTCTCCCTCTTCTCCCCATTGCAGGGCTGCTGGCACCACTGGCAGCAGGGCATGAATCTGGGCTCTAGTACCCAAGGCACACACTGCTCACCCCAAAGCACAGTCCAGGTGCTGTACAGCAAGGAGGCAGAACACAGCTCCTGCCAGTCAAGGCCAGCAGCAGCTGAGGGGGTGACTGGGACACAACCATGTCCAGCAGCAAGCCCACCTCCCCTCCATGAAGGGGTTAAAACAGCAGCAGCAAGAACAACTTATTGGGCTTAGCAGACCAGAAGGACCTGAAACATTCAGTGCTGGTTTGAGGTGATTTTAATGGTTGGACTGGATGAGACTAACTGTTGTTTCCCACTTAGATGAGTCTATGATCAACCAACAAGCAGGTAAGATGCAGAGAGGCTGTTTGGGGGTTGGGGCTTTGTGGTGGCACCATCAGGCTGCCAGGGGAGGCAGCATCCCAGGGCACACCCAGCAACAGGGGTGTCCCCTTGTACTGGCAGCTCCAAATATCAAGAGAACTGCTCCACCTCGACACAAAAGCATCACAGCAGCTCTTGTGCTACCACAAGCCCCACGCCCATGCTGTGCACACCAGCTATTTCTCAACATCAAGACTTCTACCTGTTACCTATGGGAGACAGACACCTACAGAGGTTTCATTAAATCCCTCAAATAACTGGGGAATTTGAACACAAAAAATATCCATTAATATAGTTCACAAAACAATGCAACTTCTGCTTGCCAAAACATATTGGGCAACTAAGTAAAATCACCCCCTCTGCCTAAGCCCAAGCTCACACACACAACCAAAACAAGTTCACCCTAAAATACTTGGTTCCCTTAAAAGAAAACCTCAATCCCTCCTGACTTGACACTGTAACAAAAAACAACAAAGCCCAACAAAAAAAAAAAAAGGGGGAGAGAGAAAAAAATAAAAGTGAGAAAGAGCACCATGGGAAAAGAAAGAAAAGGAAATAAATACAGGAGCCTTTGACAGGAGAGATTTGCATACAGAGACTTCAAGTCACACACTTCAGGACTAGGTAAGCCAAAAGACAAGTAAATATTCAGCATTTCCTACACATACAGCACAGGAACAAAAACCACCAACAACTCTACTATCAAACAGTTTTTCAGGAGACACGCACAAACAAATCCTGAAGTCATTGTTCTCATTTGGAAGAAAAAAAAAAAAAAAAGAAGAAAAAAGAAAAAAAGCATTTACTATTTTACAAAAAGGCCAAAAGAAACCATCTGATTACAGCCGAAGGGCCCAGACATTAATTAGCCAGAGCCAGTTACAGTAAGAAAACGAAAATAAGGGGGCAAGAGGAGCACTGAAACACTGTGTGTGCCTGGGTCTGAGCAAACCCAGCCCCACGCCACTTCCACCCCTGCCTCCCTGGAACAATGAGATGGAAATCAACCCAGGTATTCGTATTTACAGATGTGGCCAAGAGCTGGGACCAGACCTCGGCCAGAAGGTTCCAGCTACCACACGTGTGCCAGGGCTCCCGGGGCAGGGCTGCCTGGAGCCAGCGGAGCCGTCGGGGACCAGAGCCGCCCCCGTTGCTTCCATTTGCACCGGGCTGGGGCTCCTTCCCCCGGGGCACAAACAGCTCTATCCCCCCCCTGCCCAGGAGCCGTTAACCCTCCCGCACCTCAGGCTGCTTCACTGTCTGACCTGCCCCCAGCGCTGCCCGGGGAGCTGCGGGGGTGTCCCCGCAGCGGGCTCACGCTGCCCTGGTCGCAGCCCCGCACACCGGCCACGCACGGGGATGGGCTCCGGGGTGGGGCACAACACCCGCCACCCACCGGCGGCTACAACGGGCAAGTGCAAACGCTGAGGAAAATTAATTCGTTAACTTTGCCCGGTCTGCAACTCCACCCCAGCAGCATCGGTATTGGCCGAGGGGAGGTTGTTCCTACCGCTGGTGCTCACAAAGGCCCGCGGGGTAGTAAGACTTCGACTTACAGTACTCCAGAAAACCAGTAAAATCCACAGTCAAATTCCAGGATCCACAGTTTTTTCTCAACACTGCCGAGGAGAAAAGTAGGATGCTTCTTGGTACTTCCGTTTTTTTGCATTGTCATCCCATCCAGTTTTAAGCAACAAAGGCTAGATCTGGAAGCCTGATTCCTATAAAGTTTATTTGCTAAGAAGAGGAAAAAAAAATAAATTGTCAGATGAACATTAATTCAAAACATTGCAAGTGAAGAAATTTATTTATCTATATATATATATGGGTCAGTTTGCCTGAAGCATTACTGAAAACTTCCCTCTTATGTTTCATAAAAGCTGATTGCATTAGCAGTTCAGTTTTACTGTATTTCCCACCAAATGGGATTAACTAAATACAGACTTTTGCAGTTGATGGTGAGCAACGGAGTTCTTTGGATTTCTTCAGAGCAGAAGATGATGAAACTTGGCAGATGGTCCCTCACCTACACACGTACGCACACAAATACAACCTATATTTCTGGGGGGATGGGGGAGAGCAACTCGCACTTGAACCTGGGAAAAAACTCACTCTTCGGACACAAAAAAATTGTCTTTAGGTTGCCGGAGCACACGTGGGAAAATCGGCACATCCAGGCTCAATTAAAGAGGGAAAAACCCCCAGCGAGGCACACGCTGCTCCCTGCAGCAGCGCTTGGGAATCGGCCTGGGCCAGGATATTCAAATTTCCTGTACAAAGCAAGTCACCAGCG
>JAOEGS010004039.1:6163-19496 GCA_025447755.1 Corythornis vintsioides
TCCTGCTCGGGTAGGGGGGTTGGACTAGATGATCTTCTAGGTCCCTTCCAACCCCTAATATCTATGAATCTATGAATAGTCTTTGGAAAAAAGAGAATACTAAGAACTAAGTTTGCTCTTAGACCAAGAAATATACCACTGGATAATGAGTGCTATAGGCTAATAATTCTAAGTGGTCTTGGGAGGTTTACAATTAGTATTAAAATAAAGATGTTGAGAAAGAAAGGACAACCTTTCTTCCCCTGATTAAAAGGACCTGTCTGCTCTTCATGCTCTTTGCACCTTAATCGATAAAATCTTTCTCTTTTGACCTAGTTTCACTAGTGTTTAGTTATGTGTGTCACATTCCTAACATTTGCTATCTGTGGTGAAGTAGAGAAATATTCAGAAAATGAAAAATTACTAAAGACAAGAAAGTTTCTGAAAGGTGAAAGAATCCTGAAACTTATCCCATTCACCTGAATATCCCAAGAGTGCAAAATTTGGGTGGATGCATGGGGATTTTCTGGTGGCATTCCAACATAGAAGTTTTGCTTAGACTCAGGCACTGAAGTATTACAGTTCTGGGCAAAACCAAAAAGTAATGTAAAAGGGGGGCAGTAAAAGTCTTTTTTGTTTGCTTATGAACCTGAAAGATGCTTGAAGTTTGGCATCAATTTTGAATAAATGTTCAGGCTTTGTATTTTATTAATTCAGACTGGTTAATGTAGTCTTAACAACACATCCATATTTCCATATAAAAGACAATGCCCTGACCGTATTTTCTATCTATTTTGGCTGCCAGAGGGGCTGGAATAGTTAATAGTTCCTTTAATTTTCTTTTGGTTTCTTCTCTTTCTCTCCCCAGATATAAAAGATTGATACATGTCTTTTTATGTGTTACACTTGCTAGAAAGTGTACTGGATAAAGAGTAAAACTATAGCGTAATAGTTCAGAAAGGTATTTTGTTTCCTGATAGTATGTGATCAGTTAACTATAAGAGGTTTAGGAAGATTGCTGTCCTGCTCTAGGTGATGTAAGTAATCAATATTGTTAGTATGCTATAGGCATTACCTTCGTTTGGACTGAAAAATTATTGCTGCTACTCCAAGTCAATAGGCTTAAACAATGTCATTGTCAGAGGGGTAGGGCTCTGGGTGCCAGAGCAGCAAGCACCCTGTGAGCTGGAACCATTCAACACCTGGTCACATGTGAGATCTTCATCTCCTTATGATGAAGCAACTAATACTTGAGTTGAGGTGACATGATGAAGGCAATGTAATTGCTGGTCAAAGGTTGTTGTCTAAGAGAGATCAAATGTAGACTAATGCACAAGGATGCCCATCAGCATGAAGCTGCTGTGTGAGCTGCTTGTGTGAGCAGATGACAAGGTGCCAGGAATGACCCCTCCCACAGAGCACAGGCTGGGGCACAGCAAACAAGGTGTTGCCTCTGATCCGGGATGTCCCTTGTTGTACAAGCATCCTTAGGGCTGCTTTGGCATCCAAGCTCTTCTAAGCCTGTGGTCTGTATTTATAACCTGACTCTATCTTGGCACCATCCTGGGAACCTTTTGCTCAATTATAACCAGGAAAAGCCTGTGGTTGTACATCAGAGTTGAATCCTGCTAACGTGAGATCAGCTGCTGTGTAGCTGAGGTGACAAAACCTGCTTTCGGCTGCCAAAAAGCTTGGACTGGCTGAGTGTCTGCTGGGGCTGGAGTCCCGGTGAGCAGACTTGGGAATACTCCTTGAGTGCTGTAATTCAGACACCTAGCAGGCATTTCCAGTGAAAGAAACCAATTTAACATGGGCATTATCTGATCAAGATGCACTGGAAAATGTCAGGAAAGATGAGTTTTGGCTAATGTGTTCAGTGACACTTGGTAGAGGGCAATGCCAGCCAAGGTTAAGCAGGTTAAGAGCTGTGATGGTGTATCATGTATACATGTTTGCTTTTGCTAGTTTGGAAAAGGCATATACTTATTTTTGCCAAGATAGTTAATGTCTGAGCTTGCATGTCCTTTGCTGTTGGTGTCACTAAGATTGAACTAGGTTTTGTGCCTACTGTTGCCTGCTGATTTAGCTATGAAAAAGCACATGACACAAGTTTGGATCTCAGTTGTAAGCAGAGCTCCCATATGAAGCACAAATATTTCTGAGTGTTGTAATTAGAACACACTTAGGGAGCTTGGTGAGCAAACCATTTTTTATTAGTATCATTAATGTGCTATATTTAGGAGGAAAAAATATGAAATGTGCTTTTTAGTGTTCTAACTGCCTTCAGATATATTGCTGTAGGTACATAGAAATGGTGAACTGAACAGCAACTAGAGTAAAGAGGGAGCTGGAAGCCATCTCAAAAGGTCATCTTAACCCATCCTTTTACTCCAAAGCAGAATGAGCTATGCCCAAAGCATCCCTGGTAGGCATTTGTTTTATCTGTTCTTAAGAACTTCAGTGAAAAGAGAACTTCTTCCTAAGGGGAGTTTCTCTAGTCCTTCATTAACCTTTCTGTTAAAAATTTTTGCTTACTTTGTAATGTATCATTTCCTGTTCAACCCAGAAGGTGCACAGACAGATTAATCTTTATTTCTTGCACGACGTTTTTGCATTCCAAGTTGTTTTCCCGACATATTTTCTCTGAGATTTTTTAGATCTCTGGCCATCTGATTCTTGTCAATCTTCTCAGACCAAATGTTCCATACTCTTCTTGAAATCCCATGCCTGAAGTCAGAAGCAATATCACAGCTGAGTTCTTATGAATCAAAGTGTTATTTTTTACCATAGAATCACAGAATAATCATGGTTGGAAAGGACCTCCCAGATCACTGGGTCCAACCATACCTACAAGAACAAAAAAAACCCCTAAAAACGCACAAGCTTAAATACCCACAAACTTAAATATACACAAGCTCATGCGTGTCCCTAGAGCATGTTGTGAAGCACCATATCAACATGTTTCTTAATTACCTCTAGGGATGGTGACTCAACCACCTCCCTGGGCAGCCTGTTCCAGTACCTCACCACTCTCTCAGTAAATAATTTCTTCCTAATATATAATGTAAACCTCTCCTGCTGCAACTTCAGGCCATTTCCCCTGGTTATGTCATTAGTAATTAAGGAGAAGAGGCCAACACCCACCTTTCTACAACCTCCTTTCAGGTAGTTGTAGAGGGCAATGAGATTCCCCCTCAGCCTCCTCTTCTCCATCCTAAACATTCCCAGCTCCCTCAGCCTCTTTTTATATGACTTGTTCTCTAAGCCCTTCACAAGATTGGTAGCTCCTCTGGACACGTTCCAGCACCTCTATGTCTTTCTTATTGTGAGGGGCCCAGAACTGAACACAGCACTCCAGATGAGGCCTCACAAGAGCTGAGTGTAAGGGCATGATAACTTCCCTTCTCCCGCTGACCACGCTATTCCTTATGTAAGCTGCAGGGGGTTGTTGTGACTGAAATGCAGGACTCTGCATTTGGCCTTATTGTACCTCTTACAGTTCGCCTTGGCCCATTGATACAATCTGTCCAAGTCCCTCTGCAGAGACTTTCTGTCCTCAAGAAGATCAACACCAACACTCCCAACACTTCCTGCCCACACCCAAGTCATCAATAAAGATGCCAACCAAGATTGGCCCCAAAACTGATCCCTGAGGGAAACCACTAGTGTCTGGCAGCCAGCTGGATTTCCCACACTCTGGCAATGGTCAGACAGCTAGTTTTTAACCCAGTGAAGAGTATTTTTTTTTTATCATTTTTGCCCCAGCTGCTACTTGTTTCCCCATCCAAAGAAAGGGTGAAGAAGAGAGATTTCTTCCTTGGGCATGTTTTGGAGTTAACTCACAGTCTGAAGTTTGTACATGTTTTGTTCCAGAGTACCCTGCTTCATCTGTCACCACCACAGCAAAATCAAATTGAAAGAGCAAGAGCAAGCACAGCACCTGGCATTTTAAGTTTTTCCTAAAAGCAAGTATAAATATATAAGGAAGATAATTCTGCTGCCATTACACTACTTTAAATCATGGATAAAGTTCAACATTGGGAAAGTAAAGCAGAGAGTGAAAATTACCCCTTTTTTAGTAGCAGAAAATATGTCAAGCTACCTTTTCAAATGTTATTTTTACATACATGGGTAAAAAAACCATTGGAGAAAGTATACAGGACATGTTTTGAGTCAAATGTTATTGAAGACAAAACACGCCCCGGAGCCTTTCAAACTCTTTGTAGTGCCTGACAGCCATCGGCTTCTTGAAGGGAAGGGACTGTGTAGCAGAGTACTCCTCTCCCATCTGTTAGTTCCTATTGTTTTCTTAAGTACAGAGGGAACAGATTTACAGGATCACTTAAAAGAGTTGAGTGTAAGTGTCAAGATTGAAACTGAAATGGGAAATTTTAAGGGTTATATCAGGACTGTGGTTTTTTTGTCTTTTGTCTTAATTTTAGTAACTATTATTGAGTTGCCACAACTGGTGGATTGTTTATAATTAATTGCCTAAGTTTTTCTCTGATTAATTTTATTCTTATTGTTAATCCTGCATTATCTTCTTCCTTCCCTGAGGTTCAGATGGAACTAAATTTCCTCATGGGAGATTAGAAAACTGACCCATAAAAACTAAATGTGCCTCTGAAAGATAATTCTTCTGTTAGAACAAACATGAAACTGCTAGGTGATTTCAGAGTGTTTAAAGACTTCAAGATATTTATATGGTGGGAGCTAAGCTATGTAGAAGACATTTTTGCCAGCATAGCACTGACAGTCTTAGTGGATAAGTTTCAGCTGGGGAATAATCTTACAAAAAAATCAGATAAATACAAGCTCTTATAACCTTTAGGAAAGACCCAACAAGCCTTCTTCAAAAATTGTTGCCATCATGAGAAAGGCACTTGCTAGAATAGAAATCTTTCCCGTGCCTAAACCTAGCAAGCTAAAAGAAGCAAAAACAGCCAGAAAGGCCAAACCCTAGGCAGATTTCCCCTGTGATAGAGAGAGACTCCTTGGAGTTTACAGGGGACTTCCCTGTTGCTTGTTCCATTTTACCTTGAGTTGCTGAGACACTAGGGAAAGTCAAATCTGAACTGAGGTTTTTATTTTCACTTGAGGGTACAAAATCTGATAGTGAACAAGATCTTTACCTGGGTTAACTCAGAATAGCTTCATAAGAGTCCATGGCCACTACTTTTTCCATTGCACAGTCACTGCTAGACAAAAAAAAAACCTTTCATAGGGATTCACTCTGTGTAACATCTCACATCTGCATCAAAGCACAGAAGGGCAGCTGTATTTCTGCAGAGAGACAGTAAGGCTTCTCTTCATTTACAGTCATAGCACACAGAATGAACAGACCTCACTTCTTTTCTTACCATTAGCTGCATACCCCCCAGTAATACTAATTTATACAGGGGTGTCTAATGAAATCTGTGTCCATGTGATGATCTTATGCTTTACAACTGCTGCTAAAGGCTATTTGACCATACTTTCCAAAGGTCAGTGCACAAAATCATACCTGAAGGAAAAAAGCACTTGAGTAATTTGCTCTATCCAATAAGGATTGTGGTGCCCTACCTTTTAAGAGGGTTTTAACCTGATTATTGGTGATACGCCTTAAGTTATCTTTAAGGAAAGGTGTTTTTTCTGTGATGCAGGCAAAGAATTCTAACTGCATTTCATGATGTGCTTTCAACCACGATTAAGCGGTGCCTGATAATCAACTGAGTTGTGTTAAAACTAATGGCTCCTTCTTGACAGAAAATAAATATACAGCAGCAATGACAATAAAAATCAACTGCTGTTTCTGCTGGGGAAGGCTGCTGCTGGAGGAAGCTGTGTCACTGAGCAATCAGCCCTCAGCAGGAGACCCAGAACCTGGGCTGGGAAATAGTCCCAAACCCAGGCAGGAGCAATCTGGTATCTACATGTAAATTAAGTTTTGATTATGACCCACAGAAAAATAATTTTTTTATCTTTTTTCCTGAGGGATTGCAGATGAAGTTCAGAGGATATTTAGCCAGTGTGTGTTACAGCTGAGACATATCATTACTAACTAAATGTATGGCAGCATTACTATCGGGATTAAAGCTAGATGCTTCACAGGCATTTTTTTTTGTATGTGGCTAAAGGGTTAATGCAATTTCTGCCTTATTAGTGTTTTTTTCTCCATGTCAGCTTAGACATCATGAATTTATTCTCCCTAAAGCCTTGTGATTTATAAACCTTGGAATATGAGTTTATCCAACCAATATTTTTGCCTATCTGTACAGTTTATTTCAGGACACATGCTACTGTGTCCATAGCAAGGCTACTATATTTTTTTCTGTTAAATGAGTCAAAGCTTTGGTAGTTGTGGATAGAAGTGTATCCTGTTACTTTATTTTTACCAAACTTCTATGGGTAATGGAAATGACAAGTTATTTTCTGCTCAACAGCACAGCACAGTCTGATCCAGCAGCTGAAAGGTACCTGTCTGTCTTTACAGTCTATGGCAGGAATCCAGGCAGAGAACTTGCTCTGCACATTCATTTCTAGGTGGTTAAAATTATGGGAGATGAACCCAAACTTCTGGATGGAAGTATGAAGGCACCTCAAGATTCAGAGGATTAAAGTTATTTTGATGAACCACTCAATTTTGATGATTTCTTTTTGTGCTTTTAGATGTCAAAGAACCCTTAGAAATCTGTAGTTATATATTTAGAGCCTCAGCTACTCATCCATTAAATAAGAACATTCTTTGTTTTTCCATATTATTGTCATATGTACTTCCTGTGTCATAGGGAAGCTTAAATTAGGATGTTGCAGTGTTAAGAAACAGATTTTTAGCTTTACTCTTGTATCTTACACTTAGGCACCCTGTGAAGAGTCTGCTGAACATTCCAAGATGCTGGGTGCCTGTTTACTTCTGGCCAGGCATCTACCAACATTTTAAGGCATCTAGACCTTAGTAAACGTAGCCCATAGTTCCTAACCATTGATGTTTTCTTAAGAGAGTTATTGACTGCCATTATCTCCTACTGCATTTAATACAATGTGAAAGCACTGGGAATCCTCAAACTAGAGGCATGTTAGTTACAGTTCTAGGGAAAGACTTAGAGTCTGACAATTTCTAACTTTCTAGAATACTGCTTCAACCACTTAGATGCATTTTTCAGGACTAACAAGGAGTGGGGTAGCTAGGATTTCCTTTGCCTCTGCTCTTAATATTTGGTAAAAATGGTTCCCTCTGGAAGAAGTTTAAAACATACAGATTTCCAAACTACAGACTCTCCTGATCTGCATAGTTTAGAAGGACGTAGTTTGTGGGTTTGGGTTTTTTTGTTTGGTTGGTTGGTTTGTTGGGTTTTTTTGGAGGGTCATGTGAAGGAGGAAGTGGTTTGCATCTCTTTCCATTATGATTATGGCAAACTGTGAATGCTTTGTGTATAGGAGATCAACAAAAGCCCATGAAATCCTTGTGGCAAAAATACAACAGACTTTGAATCTGTTATAAAACCAGGGATTGCAGGGTGTGCATGCGGTTAAATACTTACATCAATGTGTTAAATGAATTATTTGAATCCCAGCTTTCAGGACACTTTCTGCTTCATCTAACCTATTCCAGAGAAACCCTTTATCCAAAGCCTGTAACAAAAGCCTGCCAAAATCTTATTGTATGAGATTCCTCCAATCTTCTCTGTTTCTTTTCAGTTCGACAGCAACAGAAGCAACTCAAAGCAGAAGAGTGTCATAATCATTTAATGCCGGCACTTCCCTGGCCCCTGCATGAACAAAGTTTGCACAGCAAAGCTGTGTCAGCACTGAGAAAAACTGATGTGACTGCAGTTCATCTTTACCAAGTTTATTGCAAATTCACTTAATAGCAATGTTAGTGTTTCAGATATTCATTTTAAAGGGACAATTGCTATTTCCACGCTCTCCCTCTCCCACCCTAACTGGAAGGATCAAATTCTCAACCAATGTAAACTGTTGTAGCATCACTGATACTGATGAAATGTTGTTTGCTCTTTCCAGAGAGGTGATTCACAGGCACCAAGTGAAGGAAAAGAGACAAAATGCATCTCATAGTACACTAGAATATTCAGAAGTTTATGATTTCATCAATATGGCTAATAAAGTTAACAGAAAACACATAGCATAAGACATTGTTTAAATTTATAGTCATACAAACTAGGCAATTCTACCCATTTTCAGTCTCCAAATATGTTTAAACAATGTAAACTCACTTTGCAAAGACAGTTGAATTTATTTAAAATGTCCTGATCTATGCTGAGCTTGGCTTCAGGACCTATCTAGTGTAAAACATGTTTGGTATTTATTAAACCTGGTGTATTAGCAGCTTTAACCTCAGTGCTCAGCAAGGTTGTTTCTGAGGTTTAGGTTTTGTTTTTACAACTGCAGTGTTTGGAAGTACTGGCAATGGGAAGTACTTACATCAGTTATTTTGCTGTCACCATAATAAATATCACAAAATTATATTAGAATAATAAGTATATACATAGTAAAGGGAATAATTCAGTGAGAGTGGTTCCCCCCCCCCCCTCAAAAAAAAAAAATAAAAAAAATTCCAAAGCATATGCATATACCTGCATTTCTGTATTTCTTAAGGATCTATGAAGTGTCATTCTTGGTCACATTCAAAGTACCCAGCCCTAAATGTTTCTTCCTACAGGAATCAGCTGCAGATAAATAGAGGATAGAGAGGATGGTTCTTTCTCACTGCCTTAAGCCACCTTCTTAGAACTGACAAATGCTTGATGTTGCATCACTTCCACCACATTTGACACCACACCAAGACCTGTCTTTGGGAGATATCAAAGTCAGATTTCAAAACACCTCAACATATTGTAATAATGAGTTTTGTAAAATATTTTTAAGTTTTGTAAAATAATTGCATTTGTTTGCTTTTTCTCATAAAAACATCACAGCATGTCTCTTATAGTCACTCAAAATAGCTTGTAATTGCTTCTTGACTGCTGGTTAAGATTGAGTAGACTTCTTTGATGACTTCCTTCAGTCTTGCCTTTTCCAAAAAGAAGAGCTGTAGGCTCATCCTTAACATGACTTTAAAACTACACTGTATTGTTTCCAAATTGATTGTCTGGGGTTGTGTTCAAAATGTGAGCATGCCAGGAATTCATAAAATTGTAAAGAAATATTTTCCCTTTTGTTCCCCAATCAATTCCTAATAACATTAACATTAGATTTGCCTTTATGATCATTGAAGAACATTGTGCTATTGTTTTCAGAGAACCACTCAAATATTTTCTGAATGATTATAGCTAATTTAGAATCCATCATCATTTCTGCTTGCCTACATGGGAAGTTTCCCTTGCATATTGCACTACATTTCATCAACATCTCAATTTCTTGTGCTGTTCTTGTGCTTAGGCAAATAATTTCATAAAATTAATACACAGAAAAAAAAGTAATTTTGGAAAAGTAAAAGAATGAAGAGCTAGACTTATTTTGAGTCAAAATATTTCAGTCCTTTGTATTTCAGTCCTTTAAATATTAACTTTTCAATGTGATTATATGAAGTTCACTCTTCTTTGCATTTCTGTAATGCTTCTTGGTAATTAGAGCATAAGATCATTCATTCCTCTGTTCATTATCACAAGCACTGCTCCAGAGCTGGACAAGAATTTCCATATGAAGCAGGTTGCATCGGAGGGAATGCCTGTAGGGCAAGATTGTCAGGTGAATTTTGTTGGGGTTGTTCAAAATACTATGTATTCAGAAAGCAAATTTTTTATTTGCAGTTATGTGTTGTAGACTAAGGAATACACTCTTGTTTGTTGAAACAAAAAATCATATTATTTACATCAATCAACTTTAAAGAACTGTGGAAATTTTGCCAGTTAAATTGTCTTAATGAGTCACTTAACAGCACCTCCAGACTAAGACTCTGAAGTCTTATTCTGATACTGAACTTAACAAGCTGTCAGCAACCTACTCAAAAGATGTAAAGTTAAATAGCTGTGGAACTGGTTTTCAATACTTTTTCACTTGTTGTATTCTGTATCAAGCAACAATAATCAGGAAGAATTGATTGTTCAATGCCCAGGAAGGAAAAATAAATCAGAAACATTTTTCCCTAGGATTGACTTACTCAACTGTAATAAGATTGTTTGTTTAATATTCCATTCTGAATGTAGTCAGATAGGTAGATTAATTTTATATTATTATATTACTTTACATATTTCACTGAAGGTCTACTTATATGAGCAAATATATAGGATTTAGGAGTATTTTCATAATTTCATCCTAAAGTCTTGGAGCAAGACTGAAGACTGAACATTGTGAAATATTTTCAATACGGAATAGAACTGTTTTATATAGAAGAGAACTTTTTATTTCTCTTTTCAAAATAGGTAGAAAATTTAAATTAAAATAAGAAGATAATGGGAAAAATGTTAATTCTCTCTTGCTTTGGCCAGTTGTTACCGGTGTCACCAATGATATCCTAATGTTTCTGACAATGTGAACAGTAAGAAGAACTATAGCCTTATGATTTTTTTCATAGTAGGCAACTATTTTCTCTATGGGCCTATAGATAATATGAGGAAAAATAAGTCTAAGATAAAGAGGCCCATAAAAAAGCACCACAGTACCTTATTTACTGTAGTAGATTAATGGTGACACTAACGGTGTCACAAACTTTTACTGTATTAGCATAATGCTGTCCCATTCACGACTGTGTAACCAGCTCACAGTCTATATCCAGAATATATCTCATCTATATGGGGAGGGGGAGGCGCAGAGGGGAAGCAAATGAAAAGAAGAGGGAAAGAAAAAGGGTTTTAGTAGTCTAGGCTTTTATTCATGTGACTGAGAAGCATAAGAACAGAGCAATTGTATGAGCACTCTCATTTTTGTAAAATTGTCTGCTGCTTCATTCAGCACTGCAGCAACTTTGATTTCATCCTCACACCTTTAGATTTCTGGGAAATTAGTAATGTGAACTGTGATTGAGTCATATCTCTGTGCCAGTTAGGACACCATCAGTGGCACTTGAACATTTTTTTCCCTCTTCAGGAGGGCATTGAAAGGTCTAAGGAGTTTGGTCTGAAGGGCAGAGAAAGGTCAGTATGCAGAATGGGTTTTTGATTGGAGCGTGTTCCTGAAGATGACTGCTATACATAACAGAATATATTCACTATGTCCCTGAAAAAGCAACCTGCTGAGAGGAATTTATTTTAATTAACAAGTTAGAGATGAGATTTAAAAGAGTCCTACTGCATGTCCAAAAAAATATACTTGCACACCCACTAACCAGGCATTTGCCAAGGTTGCTATATATAATATGTGATACAGGAAAAAAAAAAAAAAAGAGAGAGATTTTTGGAGCAACAGGTAAGTGTTTTGACTTAAAATCCACCAACTTTCCTGATTTTGCATCATCATATGCAAAAACGGCTTTTACACTGATTATACATATGTTCAGTGTCAGATAACCACAAAACATTTTTTAAAGTTATGTTGAGCATACTAGTAATAGGCTCTTTGCTTATATTTGCAAATGGATTTATTTTTTTAACTTCCTCCTCAAAGGAAATAAACCTTGCAAAGGCCCTCCCTTTCAAAGGATGCTTGCTAGCCAGACCTATAGAATGGAAACAAAGCAAGAAAAAATACAGGCAGTGTTTTTTCCTTTCTTGCCTTATAAACATAGGTGGAAATGCAGATGGACTGGGCATCCCCAACTCCTGCCTTTGCAGCTTCTCCCCAGCATAATGTTTACTAATGTGAGACTGGGCTCCAAGCCATTCCCTTCATGTCTGAAGCAGCCTGGTGAAGTGGTATTGCTCTAACCTCTGATCTGGCATAATCCCTCCTTTGGGAAGAGGGGAAGTGGCATTTGGGATCCCTCTGTTCTAGAATTGAGTAGAAAAACTGGATACTAAGCAGTCCAAATGCTTGGTATTACTGGTGCAGTTTCTGAAATAACCTTTCCTTTGCTGTCTTCCCAAAGATGAACAGGGCTATTTTGCAGCTGTGTCTGATGGAGCTAAAGCTAGACATAATTTGACTTTTTTTTTTTTCCTACTTGAACAATGCACAGGAGATGGGACATATTCTTACAATTCAATCATGCATTTTTTATGCATGTCAATATCTGCTCCATGCAATGCAAACAAACATATATCTTACATATATATATATATATAGATTAAAACATATATTCTACACCCAGACTGTCTCAATCCTTTATTTTTAAATTTGGCCACTTAATAAGGAAGCATACATTTTTCTGAATTTTTTCTCAGGAGAACAAAATACATCTGTTGTGAGCACATGACACTCATGTTTGTGTGCAGTAACTAGACAGAGTTGGCGATATACCAACAGAAGAGCCTTGAAACCATACTGTTCCCCATTCAAAAGATATTTTATCTGGCCTTGGACTGAAATGCCTTTAGATGAACCATAGTGATATTTTTTGAGATTTACATCCAAACCTAAATGCAACAATTCTGTTTACTGGGGGCAGGTGGTTATCAGTAGTTTCTCCCTTCTTTAAATTTCACAGTTGCTTTACTGTAGTACTTCAAGTAAAATAGCTCAAGATATCTCAAAAAGTAATGAGAAAATCTGATATTCATATTCATATATTTATGAGTGTAGAACAGATGAAATGAGTAAAAGCCATGATTCCAACAAAATACAATTTTTCACTTCCAAACCCCCAGCTGGCATGAAATGTAGCATGCAGAAATGCAGATGGTTACATTCATAACCCTAGCTTAAGTGGTATGCAGAAATGTGGACAAGGAAAATTATTATGCAATATCAGCCGATGGAAAATAGATATGGATGAACACAATACATGTTGTGACAGGAATGGGCAAAGTAGTTGTCACCAAAAATCTGCACCTTAACTCCAATAATTGCTAAGACACTGTCGACCTGCAGTTCCCTGACGACTGGAGGCCAGGACATGTCACGTCTTCCCTAGGGTGTCAGGGCAGGACCCCACTAGGACCCACCTAACCACCCCAGCCAGGGATCAGGGCAGTTGTGGGCAACAGGGGCAGCCTGGCCAAGGACAGGCTAGGACATAAGTCTATGGGGTAGAGGTCAGGATCAGGTCTGGTGAGGGGAGCTGCATCAGACACATCCCTGGTACACATAAATACAAACTAACTAGTAAAAATATTACCATATTTACAGGCACAGACTGAATGGAGTATATCAGAGACATGCAGAACGACCTGTGTCTTTCACTGCCTTCTGAAAGTGATGGGTGGTGTGTTACAGCCTGTAAAGAGGTACTTGGCATCAGAGAGGTCATAGAATCATAGAATGATTTGGCTGGAAGAGACCTTCAAGATCATCAAGTCCAGCCATTAACCCTACACTGCCA
>JAOEGS010004040.1:0-23913 GCA_025447755.1 Corythornis vintsioides
GATCCACCACCCTCAAGGGAAAGAACTTCTTCCTGAGATCCAGTCTAAATCTACTCTTCTCTAATTTAAACCCATTATCCCTCATCCTTTCACTACAGGCCCTTGGAAACAGCCCCTCTCCAGTCTTTCTGTAGGCCCCCTTCAGGTACTGGAAGGTGGCTATAAGTTCTCCCCAGAGCCTTCTCTTCTCCAGGCTGAACAACCCCAGCTCCTTCAGCCTGTCCTCACAGCAGAGGTGTTTCAGCCTCTGATCATCTTTGTTGCCTCCTCTGGACCTGCTCCATCAGGTCCATGTCTTTCCTATGTTGAGGGCTCCAGAACTGGATGCAATACTCGAGGTGAGGTCTCACCAGAGCAGAGTAGAGGGGTAGAATCACTTCTCTCCAGCTGCTGGCCACACTTCTCTTGCTGCAGCCCAGGATGCCATTGGCCTTCTTGGCTGCAATTGCACACTGCTGGCTCATGGCCAGCTTCTCATCCACCAGCACCCCCAAGTCCTTTTCTGCAGAGCTGTTTTCCAGCACCTCATCCTCCAGCCTGGATTGATAGTGAGAGTTGTTCCAACCCAGGTGCAGGACCCTGCATTTAGTCTTGTTGAAGCTCATGATGTTCCCCTGGGCCCACCTCTCCAGCCTATCCAGGTCCCTCTGGATGACATCCCATCCCTCCAGCCTTTCAACAGCACCACTCAGCTTGGGGTCATCTGTCAGTGTGGCTGTGGCTGCAACATCAGTGTTGCTTCGTGCACTGTATCTTCTGAAATGGTCAGGAGTAGGGTTACACACAGCTCCATCTTCACTCATCACAAACCTGCCAAGAAGTAGCTGATGGTTTTTTTTTACTATTTGTGTAATGCAAACACAGGTTTGTGAGACCAGTAATAACCAATAAAACTGCATTTTGTGTGTACCATCAGTTCTAGCTGTTCAGTGAGGTGTTGTCTATTGAAGTGATTTATACCATCTAAGAACATGGCACAGGAATTGCATTTAATAGTATTGTTGAGTTATCTTTGCTTGTAAAGCTGTATTACCCACAAATAGCTTGTTAAAGCTAAACATTACAGTTCTCTGTATTCTCCAGAAGACAAAGGGCTGACAAATATGCTTTGCTTTAGAGAATGTCTAATATTTTAAATAACCTTCAACAGAAAAAAATATTTTCAAAGGTAGCCAAATATATCTGTTCCAAAATCTCCTTACAGTTATGCACATGTACTAAATAAACATTTTAATTAAGCTACTATGCTTTTGTTCCCTAAAATAGATCTTTCACAAAAATAATTCCTCTTTCTCCATAACAACATAAAACCAAAAGGATAAATATCATAGCTGATGATAGTACACAGTATACTCTGCTATTTTTCCTAATAAATTGAGATTATTCATGACAGCAGTTGTTAGCATTTATTCTTCTGTACATTGTTTCTAATGTAGACCTTCCTTCATTTTATAACTATCTGTATCATGATCAGAATATTTTGCATTTGGTTGCTTGTATTGGTGTCCAGATTCCTCAGTCCTGGTATTTTCTGAACACAAGTAATAATGATACATTTTAATCAATGTTGATTTTGTAAGATTTTTTTAACTCTGCCAGATGGATACAAGCTAAAAATCAATGATGAACTCTTAATTTTCAAATCAATCCAAGAATATATGAAATGCAACATCACAAAAGTCACTTACATAGAAGATGTAAACTGATGGGAGGATATTTGATATATTATACAAAAGATAAGATCTGCATGATGCAGCTTCCTGGTAGTTTATGAGCCTATGAAATATTTCTAATGAAGGTTATTCCTGAACTCATAAAATTTCATATGCCTGTTTCCTCTATCATCAGCTTGTAATGTTAGATTTGTATTGATAAACTTTTTATTATAAAAAAAAAATTTCTGTTGATTTAATGAAGAGATGCTCTTTGGATGGAAGGATAAAGATGGAACTAACTTTTGCCCAGCATATTCAAAGGGGAGCATTAAAAGTGACCACTTTTTTCCTATTATCTTTCAACTTGAAACAAAGGGGGAAGTTATCACAGAGTCTTTTACATATCCTTATTTCAGACTTTACTTCTCAGGTTGCTGTGTTCTCAAAGAGGTATACACATATCTTTGAATTTCTGTTAAATGAAAATTAAAAATTAAATTATTTAGTCTATAAACTTTTAGTTTTTTTCCTAGTAAGCTAGGTTTGAATAAATGATGACAATTCAGGATGGGAGATAAGATACACTGATACATTGGGCATCATTGCATTGAAAAAAATTACTCTGAAAAAGATCAGCATCATTCACATGCTCAGTTACCTCTGAGAGGCACTAACAACTTGCTGAGGGACAGGGATGCCCAAGCTACCAATCAGCTACAGCTGATGTGTTCATTGACTCAGTGGAAACATCCCTTGATAATGTCAGATGATCATCTAGTCCATCTAGATCATCTAGTCCAACCCCCCTGCCAGAGCAGGATCACCTAGAACAAGTCACCCAGGAACACATCCAGGCTTTTTTTACATCTTACCATGATTGTTTATTCTAAATATTTGTTTTGGTTGTAAATATACTATACTCTTTTTAAAATATTCTTCATTTTCAAGATCAAATCAGAGTAATAGGTTTAGGCATGTATTATCACAGAAGGTCCCATTTAAGTAAACCATTTGAGCATGTGTTTAAATTCAACCCTATTGAAAACAACACGTAAACACATTTTTAACATTAATATAAAAATGTCCCAGTAGGAATGATTTCCTGAGCGGGAGCTTTGATCTCTACCAAGTATTTGGTAAAGCTCAAAATAGGATGAACATGTGGTACTTCTATTTTGTATCAAATATTTACATAATAAAGGATAAAATGACATAAGAAGTAACTTAAATAAAAAATGAGTTAGCCAAACAATTGAAATTTATCCTTAATGTACAGTAGAGAGAAAGTACACATGAAAGACCTATTGGGAGTTCTGTGAAAAACAAGGACCACATGAAAAGTTGGATGATGTTTTGTTTTGGTTTTGTTGTTGGTTTGTTTTTTTGTTTTGTTGTTTTATTTTGGTTTTTTTTTTGTTTTGGTTTGGTTTTTTTTTTTTTTACTCTATGAATCCATTCACATGCATTCATAAAGACTATTTGTCTTTCTATAAAGTAATTAGAAATCTTCCAAAGTGGAAAAGAAAGTACTTAATCAATTAAGTATCATTTTCCATTTTCTTATTTATGATCCTGTGGGCACTAAGCATCAATAATTTCTGCTTTGCTACAATGTCACTAGGAAGATTGATTGTACATGTCACCTCGAAATGAGAAGATTTAAATGAAAAACATTACTTGCACGACCAAAATATTCACTTTTGCAAAAAAGAGCAACTCAATTATATTTTTTTTTAATGTAAGCTTTAAAATGCATCACATCTCTGTTCAGATGAAAGCTCTGAATTTTCCTTCAGCATTTTTATTGTAATATATGTACCAATGCACATAGCAAACATCACACTATAACAAAAGTATTTTTACTGTTAAAAGTCAAGCACTCAGAAAATAGGAAGTGCTGAGATCAAGCTTGCACAGAAAAAAATTGAGTCACTACTCTGTGTATATAAATTATGATACAGTTAATTAGATCACTATAAGATTACTTGAATACAGTAAACCTTTGCTTTATTCAGTGGATAGAGCAAATCATAGTTAGGGAATTTATCAACAATTTTTTTTCTAATTTTTTCTTAAACTTTCTTCCAAAAGAAGCCATCCTCATTCTGAGGAGAAAGATGCCTACCTATTTCTGATGTATTTGTGTCTATAACTTCAGGCACTCTGTTTACACTTGTTTGCAAAGCACTTTAGCCCTCAGCTCAGCAGTGGTATTTTCATGAGCTGACATGTGCAGATATGTTCAGGTTTTGGTGCTGCCAGGAGTCTCATTTGAGCCTGAACTGGGATTCTTGGATTATTTAGGTGAATAACTCTTTGACCAACAGTGTGCTGTCCTTTGTGTGTGCACACTTAGGAAAGAAGGACTGACATTGTTTTGAGCAAGCTGCTGCTCCACTGATTTGTGATGTCAAGGACTAAAAGCAAATGCCTTCTTCAGGAAGGATGTGAGCCCCAACTATGGAAGCAGTTTGCTCTTCTTCACACCTTTACACAAAAATGTGCAGAAGAAAGCCAGGGCTGAGGGATATTAAAGGAGCTAAGTTCATGCCCCAGTTCAAATTGATAAAAGCATAGAGAATCTGAATATGCAGATGCTGCATCCCAACTGAACATCTCAATCAGGGTTATTGGGTGTTCTGGCCTCATGCCACTTCTCTGCAGTATAACTGCAGATGGAAGAGGCCTGAGCTGCTGAAGCAGCTCCTTGTCTTCAGTGTTCCACAACTGATACTTCCCTAAGTAAATGCTTTCTGGAAATCTTATTTGTCAGGCCTCTGACTAGTTTATGTGTATGTGAGAAGAACAGAGTCTAAATGCAGGGCTGAAGATACCTTTGCAGAGAGTGTGCAAAATCCTCATGTCTTGAAGGATCTGATTTATTATTCCTGCTTCAGATATCTCAGTGTACCATGAACTTCATAGGTTATCACACATTTTCACACCTACTGTGGGTGTTTCACAAATACGTGTGAATTTGTCACTACAGTTCTTGGAGGATTAATTTCCAAATGAGGAACTGTGGCACAGAGAAAGGATGATGACCCATCCTCAGCAGGGTCAGTGTCATGGTTTAGGGCCAGGGTAATCCCCAGACCTATAACAGACACTCTCTTTTTACTACCTTCCCTACCGCACAGGGAAGAGAAAGGAATAAGGGAGAGAGACTTAGCAATTAGAAAAGGAAACTAGAACATTTTAAATGAAAATAATAATAATGGAATATCTACAAATATATACAAAACCAGTACTGAACCCAACCCCCCTGATGGTAATTATGTCACCATGGCTGATGCTGTAGAGTTGGCACAGGCAGAGTCCCAGCCTGGGCCCTGCAGCAGACAGGAGCTGTGTTCAGGAGCTGGATTCTGGCACCAGTTTCAGAACACACCAATTGGGATCGAAGGCAGTATGGACAGAATCCTCCTTGGTGCTCTGAGGGGGAGAACCCCTCAAGAGAGGAAGAACACCAACGAACAACCCGAGCTGAGAGCTTAGCTGAGAGACTAGCCCACCAGCTAGCTGTGTAGCCTGCCAGCTTAGCTTAGACACCCTCCGGATCCCTGGGCTTAATATACTGGATATGACTTATATGGGCTGGAATACCTCGTTGGTCAGTTTGGGGTCACCTGTCCTGTCCTCTCCTCCCTGCAGGTGCGGTCTTTCACTTTCTGCACCCCCAGTGTGATACACAAGTTCTAGCAGTGGCCTTGATCTGCATTCCAATCCTTGGTAGTAACTCTAAACATAAGGTGTTATCACTGCTAGAAGCAGATACTGTCTGCAAAACATGTTGCTAACGTCAGAAAGTATTGTAAATTCAGTTAGTTAGATAATCTGAGATGAAAAGTAAAATCACTGAACAGAATTTGTTCAGTTCTCACTCAAACCAGGACAGTCAGGTTTCCCATCCTCTGCTGCAGAGGGTTACTTGGAGGGCAGAGAAGGCTGACATCTCAGCAGTGGAAAGGACTTTTAGTGAAAGGTGAAGGGATGGCTATGTGAGAAGCAAGGAGGAGAGCCTGTGGCACCCTCCTGCCTGCCTGCCCTCTACAGTTCAGTTACAAACTAGATCAAAAGTATTCTGTATCTCAACCTCTTTGCATATCACCATAAGACTGAAAGAAAACAAGAACTCAAGAATGAGCTGCCAGTATCTGATTATCCCTGTTTGACTGACATGAATCACATACCACAAGTTGTACATAGGACTAGAGGGAATTAAAGATTTTCATATTTTTTGGATGAGGAACCAAGTTTGGAGGAAGCCACATAAAGGATAGGATATAGTGGTGACCTGGAAGTGCTGTATTAGTTGCTGGACTTGATTTTAAAAGTTTTCTTCCAATCAGAATGATTCTATGATTCTATATTTCATACTAGTGTTGTTTTCTAGCATCATAAATTATATGAATCCCTTACCCTGTTGACAAAATACATTGTGCCCCATTACTCATATGTCTGTTACTGACAATTACATTCATTACCTTCTTGGGAAAATAAGCTATATAAAAACTTCCTACCTGTTTCAGCATCCTTTCCTCTCCTTTTTCTTTTCAGCCTTTCTCCCATCTTTCTGACCCAAACATATATAGAGGTTATATGCTTTTTTTTTTTTTTTTTTAAATCTGAAAAATGAATTAATCTTGGTACAATGTAATCCTGTGTCTAGAATCTTGACTTGTTGTTTTATGAGATCTGAGGCCTACTTTCAGGTCTGGTTTTCTACTGACTTCTTTGACATGCTTCACTAGACCTAATAGCTGCCTATTACCAGTTACAATTTAGCATCTGAGCCAGGAGCTTGAAGAAAAAGGGAAAAAGGAGTGTAAATTATACGGAGCTTTGGTGAACAAAGGTTTTATTTCTCCTGAGCACAACCCTTTGATAGGAAAACGGGGGAGACAAATGTGTTGCTAATTTAATTAAGTAGTATGAGATGGCAGGGTCCACAGATGCCATTTAGGACTGGATTAATCAAGAGCAGGTGATGAAAATGAATAGTCACACATAATGTTAGCATTTTTAACAATCCGACACAGTCTAATGGAATCAAGTGCTATATAACAACAGGGCTCAGTTTTGCTTGCTAATCCAAATTTATCTACACTTTCACTCTGCACATTCATGTGGATCAAGAACTCTGTTCCCTCTGATTCACATTAATTTTCTGGGGCATTTTTAGTTATTTAATATTTTGCACAACATGTTCATGTCCCCTTGTACTACACACAGAAAGAATAACAGTGAGAGCTGTGGAAACATTCCATTCTAGGTGCTGAACATGTTTAATATGGATCAGGTTATCCTAGTTTTGGATGGGATAGAGTTATTTTTTCTTCCTAGTATCTGGTACAGTATTCATTGTGTTTTGGATTTAGTTTGAGATAATGTTGCTAAGACACAGATGGTTTAACTGTTGCTAGGTAGTGTTTATACTAAGTCAAGGAGTTTTCATTACAGTTATTATTACAATAATAGTAATAAACCCAGTATTATTTTAATTTTATTTCTATTATTAAATTGTTCTTATCTCAACCAATGGGTTTTACTTGTTTTTGATTCTCCCCATCACACTGGGCATGAGAAGAACTGAGCAAGTATCTGCGTGGTGTTATTTGCCAGCTGGGGTTAAACCATTTTACAGGTAAACAGTTTTTTGACAGATGAGAGGTCATACTTACTACTATGAAACCTTTCTTCTCCTCCATGCATTCCTTTCTAAAAGTACATCAAAGGTCAATTGTTTCCTTATAGAATCAAAGCTTGAAAATATTTTTGTTTATAAATTTTGTGACTGCCTGCAGCTAATTAACAGAAGCCTTCCAGTGTGGCTTTATCTTTCCTGGCAATAGTTGTAGAGTAGAAGTGAGTAAAATCTTCAGCCTGATCACTGACAAAAGAATTACTAGAAGAATATTGAAATCCCTGTGAGACTGGAAGCAAATTTAACTTTATATGAAGACACACTTTCCTAATAAAGAGTTTTCAGCTAAGTATAAATATTGTGCCTTTAATTTTACTGCTTGCAAAGATCTAGAACTTGCTGTTGGAAATCAAATCTGTGCCTGATTGTGATCTTATACCTGCAGACAGGCTGTGGCCTCAACAAGAACATTCACTTTATAGAGTAGTGGACATATACCTTGTTCCTCCAGTCCTCTGACAGCCTTTAAGACAGAGAAGAGTGTGTAGGAAAGTGCTATGACATCTGTTTCTCATCCTGTCGTGCAGGGGGGCTATAAAGACTCTGTCACCTATGCTAGGGCCCTGAAAGCTTTATAACCTATTACTTCTTTATATGGTGTCATAAAAGCAAACCAAATCCTGTCCAACACGAGACTGACAGAGCACTCTGCAGTATTCCTAGTTTGCAAACTTTGAGCTTTCTTTACCCCTTAATGGATTAATTTATTGCACTTCAGGGTGCAATTTCCCATTACTTGTTATCAGGACTGAGGGGAGCTTCTTTATGTCACAGGGAGAGAAAACTACTCCATTAGGTGCTATACGTTTTGTTGCATTTACAGAACCTTGCCAAGCTTGTTTTCTAAACCTTATGAAGATCTATTACAAACAGACATGTTTCTGTTGCTATCTTTCAATAAAGCTATTCTCCAATCCCTGAAGTATCTTTAGAAGAGAGACTTCTGTGTGCCATGAAAGTATCTGTGATTTTAAGTACCTCTGAACATTAACAAATTCAGTACAAGAAATTCCAATATACACAGGCATTTCTTTCAGTAAGCATCCCCAGAATGACCTACCCAGTACTTCACAGAAGTCTTTGTTTTTCTGTTTTTTTGTTGTGTTTAGTTTTTTTTTTTTTAGTTTTTTTTTTGTTTGGGTGTTTTGTTTTGTTTTGTTTTGGGGTTTTTTTTTTGGATGAACTATAAATTTGCCAAAGTACTCAGAGTGGAAAGATTACCATTAAGGAGAAAAATATACACAGCCTCACAGAAAAAGGTCCCTAAAATACAATCAGCAAAAACCAAAGCCAATGTGTGTTTATATGAATGTGTTTCTATTAAAAAAAAAAAAGTCCAGGATCAAGATAAATTTCAAGGTTTTTTGCAAGTTGTTTCTGAAAATAACACTACAAGACATAAACACCTCAGTAATCATGCTGTGAGTCATTTAGTAACAGTGGTTTGAGGTGCCCATGCCCAGCTGTCTGTCTTTCCCTTGTATGGTGGTAAATGCACTGTAGACCTCAGGTTATTAAAACTCATCACTTGGGATAATCTCTTAAACTATTACTGACCTCAGTGCATGTTTATATCTTACTGCCCTGTAGTTACTCCTGTAGCATCTTGAGTTGCTCTTGACAGAACTTGTCTGCAGTACCCATTAATTTGAGTATGTTTGTAAAGCTTCTGTCACATTTGAAGAAGTTCTGCATCTATCTGCTCACTATTGCCCCCAGCTGAGACATCAAAACTCACAGAGCAAGTACTTAGAGACTTCCACTTCAGTTCTGTGCCAGGATTTTTACTTATCTCTTTTACTTGACACAGACATAGGGTGGCCATGTCTTTAACTCCTGTAGATTCTTTGCATATATGACAATTACCCAAGATTAAGTGATTATCTAATTTTCTCCTTCCCCGAAGAGCAGAAATAATGAAGATTCAAATGAAGGTGATCAGCTCACAGAACAGTGTGCTTTGGTTCTAAAATCTTTATCTAGAGCTGGTAGTTTAGTGTTGAGTTTTATGACTATTGTGAATGATGAAGGAGGAAGAATGGCTGTGTGCCTGTCCTGGATGCTCATGATGGAGTGGAGAGAGAAGCTGCTTTTAATTGGGGGGAGCAGAGAGAGATGAAGTTACAGAAAGTATGTGGTGCCTCCTGTATAATTAGGCTTTCAGAGTAACATCCATAAACCTCATACTTTTTTTTTTTTTTTTAAGAGCTCATTTTTTCTCAAGTATGTTCACTTTTAGAGTCTTGATCCTGTTTGAAAGCAGGGTTATATTCTGAGGTACGTTCTGTCTTTCAGTTAAAAATACAGGTAAAATATTTAGACGGCTTCTGAATTATGGAATATTTTTGTTTTGTAAATGGAAAAATGTAACCAATAGTCTTATTGCATTTTATATTAAATCCAGTGTTCAATTATAACAAAGAAAAAAGGTAAAAGAATTAAAGTCAGAATTTATGTATATGTGTTGAAGATTAATGCCTTTGGTTAATTTGCATTGAAATATATATTCTAATAATGTGTTAAAATTAGCTTTGAGAGTGCTCATCTGGCAACCATGAATATGTTATAACAAAGTGTAATTAAGACTCTGAAGTTTTTATCTTGTTAAATTTTTTTTTCTTTTTTTTTTTTCCAAGGGAAGTTACAGTTTCATAGAAGTGTACAAGAAAATTCCTTTATGTGCATTCTAACTCTGGAAAAGAAATGTGATAAAATCATGGAGGTAACAGAGGTATGAACTATGCTTCATCACAGAGAGGGTGATTAGGCATTGGAATGGCCTGCCCAGGGAGGTGGTTGATCCCCATCCCTGGAAGTGTTTAAGAATTGTGTAGACGTGGTGCTGGGGGACATGGTTTAGGGACCCTGGCAGTGTAGGGTTAATGGCTGGACTTGATGATCTTGAAGGTCTCTTCCAGCCAAATGATTCTGTGATTCTATGATTCTATGACAGACCAGAGAGTACTATGTCTGCAATGGCCTCAGATGAACAATATCAACCCAGTGTGTGAAAAGGTATCTCACAGGGGAGAGAAGAAAGAACAGATCACTATATGAAAAGCATAGATAACTGAGCATATCTCCTCAAGGTTTAGTACCCAGAGTACTTCTGGGAACCCTAATGGGGGTGACCTCTGGGGTCAGATGCTTTACTTTGCCTTGCTAAAGTGGAAGAGTTATTACAAATGTCAAGCAGCTGAATACTCAAAGAATGGTGTACTTGGTTCATCTAGAATGGAATTAATTTTCACAAGAAGCTGAGAGGGCACATAGCCAGGACAGCTGACCTAAAGCAGCCAATATGGCATCATACTCAGTATATAGCTGAGGGAGCTAACCAAGGGGAGGAGGGATCATGGCTCAGAAACAGGCTGAGCATCAGGTTCTGGGTGGTGAGCAATTGCATTGTGCATCACTCACCTTATACATTCTTTTACTAGTATTATTGTTATTCTCTTTGTGTTGTCCTATTAAGTTGTCCTTACCTCAACCCATGAGATTGTACCTTTTTCTTCAAATTCTCATCCCCATCCCACCAGGGTAGGGAAGAATGACACAGCAGCTGTTTGTTTTTAGTTTGGTGCTTAGTTGCTGTCTGGACTTAAATCACAACAAGTGGCAAACCTGGAAAAAAACCAAACAACTAAACTGGTGACAGGAGTAGTTTTTTGACCTTTTATGAGATAGGTCACCAACACAGCTCAAAAGTTTTCAATATGCTTTAAAGGCCACAGTCATATAGTAGTATGTACAGTAGTACACATAGTGTACACAGTATTCCAGTTTTGATTCACTAACACTAAGGTAAAAATTTGATTTTTCTCCCTTCCTCCTTACACATACAAGTGTCAGACTCACTCCAGTGCACTAAAGAACTGTTCCTAGCAAAGAGGCTGTTTTGCTGTTACATCCCACCAAAGCACTCTGTATCATGTCAGACTTTATTGATCTGTGTGGATGTATGTTTCTAGATCAGTGGACATCTGCCATAATAGCAACAGAGCACTCCTTAATTGCCAGTGTTTAAAGGACTTGCTTTCTTCCCTGCAGAGATCTTGAGGAACAAACCTTGAAGTGGTAGGTGTGACTACTTCCAAGGAGCTGTTTTCTTTCCTTTGCACAGCTAAGTTGCCAGCTGTTCTAGGTACAACTCTAACCACACACAAGTCGTTGTTGTTTTTTTGTGAATTGAAATTAAAATTTGAAGTGCAAAGCAAGGTACCTCCATGGATGTCCAAAAACACTGTATGTATCTAGGCAAAATTTTATCTTTGGATTGTTGTACACATCCTTCATCCAAGTTAATTAAGAATTACATATAAACATACTCAAGGCCTGTTAGGAATTGGTAGAGCTGTAGAAAACCCCATGGAGGAGTTTTGTCTCATACCTTTAGCAATTGCATAATTATGTAATTGTTACGTTTCTTTGTTTAGCATGTGCACTGAGGTCTCATTAATCAGTAGAGTGATATTAAAATGGTCCTGATTTCCACCAGGGCAGTAAGACATGTTTGCTGCTGCATTCATAGGGATAAATTGGTTATTTTACAAAGTCTCAAAGGGTGAAGGCTGAGGGGTTTTATTTTAATGTTTGTCACATGATCTCGCTGCATGACATCGCAAATCTCCTACCTCTTCTTTGTTGGCCTATATGCATGAATAATTTTCCCAGTGCTTGTTTGTAGCCAAGTGGGAGAAAGAGAGAATTACCTCTGCACAATCTCTTGTTGTTGGCGATCAGCATTCCGATGGTCTGAGCTGGCTTACAACAGTGTAAAGACATCAGTGGCATGTGTTATAATATATTGAGCATTGTACTCCTGAAGAACGCACGAAAGAAAGAACATTGTTCTACTAGGGAGCAATTCATCGGGTTTTTCCCAGAGACTTTTGGGTCAAGTTTTTATAGGCCTATTTGATTTTCAAATTCTTTTTCCCCCTTTTTCCTCTCAGTGAGCCATAGTGTCTAAACTTGTCTACATTTACTTCCCATGTTTAGTGCATGGTAGATGTCCTTTAAAAAGAGTATCTCAAATAAGTCTTTATTCTTGTTTTGTTGGCTCTTATTCTGTGTTTTCATGAACTCTGGCCCTGGCCATGGCAACTGCAAGAAAAATGTTAACATTGATTGACAGGATTAAGAAAGCCTCCATGCCTATCCGCATTTCAAACACTTTGGGAACAATGGTGTTTGCTGTGATTGAATTAATGAGATATCGCGGACTGTCAAAAGAGCACACATACTTTACATAAACCTGATTATCTTTGCATGGCAGAAATGAAAAAAAGGAGGGAACAGAGGTTTGGCTTTCACTCATACCTCCAAAGGAGCCATCAAAGTGTGTGCCCTGACTCAGAGAGTGATGTGCCCGCTCAACTGGCCTGCCCTCCCTTTCTCTCCACATACTGCTTGGCTCTGCTTAGCATACATCAGCCATGGGCTTTAACAAGTCTATTCAGGCGTCTGGGCCCAAAACAACACTCTTTTCACATCTCAGCACCTCTGTGTGGATTTTTTTTTTTCCTAGGGATCTATTGTTTAACTTGAACTAAGCATATATTTCAACAATTAGACCTGAACTGGCTCCTACTGCCCTAGCTTAACCCCAAAGAGTGACATCAGTCATGATAAAACACACATTTTGAGAGGTGAGCCACAGCTGGTGCTCACTTTTAGCAGAAGAATTACCAAAGAGTGTAGAAAGTTTTGTAGGGGATCTCTTCCAATTTAAGTCTTTAAATGGTACCTCTGTCCTCTGAGAAATTTTCCAACAGACACAATAATATGGTGAATAAACACAATTCACTGAAGTAGTACTGTATTTTATCATAACCTTTTTTTTTTTTTTTCACAAGAGGTCATCATGGATTAAGAAACTCTGAAATTAAATGTAATCCAAAAGCTGAAAGGATTCTACCTACCTACATACCTGTCTGTCTATCTGTTTACTTACCTGTCTTACAACTACTCTAATAATTTTACATGGTCTTTATTACTACAGATGATTAGTGCTTCCTCAAATGTATGCAGCACTGGCTTACTGGAAATCATAAGTTTAACGGAGGTGGCATTTGGTTAACAGCATGATTTGTATTAGGCCTTTCAAACTTTTTGCATCAATTAATAATAGTTTTTTAATATATATATATTGAATTAAACTCCTTCAACTGAAGAATCCTGATGACTTTTTCTCTTCAAGCATAGTTCTTTTTTTTTTTTTCTTTTAAAAAGAGTTTTCTCTCTTTTGTGTGCTAAATCCAGTTGGACAAAACCCATAAAAAGTTATTTAACCAAAAGGCTCTTGTTATTAAGGCATGTCTGACAGCATTTCTGTCTTGACTGGAGTAAAGAGATACTGGGAAACCCTCAAAAAATCATATTCATAAGAATATCTAGTCTGTTTCTGTAGACATATGAAGCATGGATAATTTAAATAAAGATTAAGTAAATGATCATACTTTGCTAGTTTACTTACATTTACTGAAACCTCTAGTCCTCCCATGATTCTTCTATTGTTACATTACTTCTCACCCAGTAGGAACATGTAGCTGTTATATAAATATGAAATATAATATTTATTGCTTATTGAGGATCTTTAACTCACTTATATTACATTTTAGATCTTAATAAATAAGCAAGTTATAGTCTTTGCATCGCCTTAGTAATAATGCTGCTGAGCTGAAAGATAGGAGATTTGGTGGCCAGATGCAGTATTTCTGCCTTTCCTGCTTTATGAACTTCTTTCTTAAAACCTTGTAGAACTCCTGCAAGCTTTGGTTATTCTATGTTGTGATAAATGATTAATTTTCACTAAGGATTTTGAAAAACACTTTTAGCATACAGAAATTTAAGATCACCTGGTGGCACATGTTGAGCGTTGCTTTGTAAAACATTAAATAATTTATGACAAAACTCATTTTAACACGTGTGCATATTTTCTGAGGCCATGGATTAGTGACAGGCCTATCATAACAGATTAATGGCTCAGATCAAAGAAAATAACTAGAGCAATGCACTGTGAAGTCACAAAACAAAATATTTCCCCCAAAGCTTAACCAGTAGATGTCTCTGTTTCACAAACCCTGTCGTGGTATCAGCTACCATATCCTCCCTGTACATCTCCTGCATCCTTCTGAGTATAAATTCATCTTACATGAAAATGGCGACCTGATGTGTGGAAGGTGGTATTTGAAGCCTGTATGAAGTTGTCTGAATGAAATTCAGATGTGCACATAATAAGCAGTAGATACTGAGAGAATTAGTGAGTTGGAGGCTCTCCAATAGCTTACAAAGCTCATCTGCTCCTTCTGAACATTTTCTCCTCCAGTCCTATGATGCAGAATGAAGAAAGCTCCATCTCTCCACTGGAGGAAAGCAGTTTCCCCTCTCCAGTCTTAAGAACCTGTGTGCCCAAGAAAGAAAACTTGTGCAAAAATAAACTGAAGAGAGAGGTACCTGGGGACAGAAATAAAAAGACTAAGTGTGGTGACATAACCCTGTAATTTCTTCACATCTTTGAGCTGCTGCCAACCTGCAGTGCCTTCTGCAGAACTCTGCACAGCGTGGAAGCAGCATCACTTTCTAGAGTGCCACTTCCTCCTTTCCCGGGGAGGAGCAGGAAATGGCAGTTCTGCCTGTTTCTCCTGATGAGACCTCTGCCAATGAGTTTTAAAAAAAAATGTTTTCAAGCAGTCCTTTAAATTCATGGGGCAGTTACACATCTATGAGAAGAGCAACATAGGAAAGCAGGTAACGGAAAGATGAGGAAAATTTGAAATAGTGAACATGAAATAATGACAACAAACACCTTCCAAGTTTGTTGTGTCTGCCTTTGTTTCCACTTGGAATTCCACTTGGAGTCTTGCACTGTGAATTAATTCCTTTATCATGGTTCACTATCATGTGCATGCAATCTTCTAGCAACCAGCAACATACCAGTCACTCAACTCTCATTCCCAACTTAGGTCTTCTTCTGATGTAACCCCGACAAATTATTTTTTTCATCTTGCCACTAGTTTACTGTGCCACCAGAGCAGGAAGGATTTCTGCTAGTAGACTAGCCTGGTTCCTGCCAATTTTGATGTCCCCTTGTCTTCTTTCACAAGTAGGAAAACTTTCTGTCCTTTATCCTGACACATATTCCTAATATATTCTCTTGTGTGATTTGAAGGCCTAACTACAGAAAAGATTTGATCTCATGGTAAGCTTACAATTATGGAGTGATCCTGCTACATTTGCTCTCAGGTAGGTGCTTTGGTATCTTGTATTAATACTCTGGTGGCTGAGTAAAGGCTACTGCCAATGAGTTTGGACTGCCACCAGCAAACACCAGCAGATGCTGAGTAATGCTTTAAAGAATATTAATTAAAACATGATGGCTAACATAAAACATCTCTTATTTTCCTAATCCTGGCAAACCCTTTAAGCCTCATCTCCAATAATCTGACCCAAGAGCAGTTCAGCAACAAAAATTCCATTTACCTCAGAGCACTCACGATTTCATTAGGCTTTCTAGGAAAATGCAGAGAGCACACCCACCAGCATGCTCTTCTTGCCACGTCCCCGGTTTTATAATTACTAAATCAGCTTGTATGGCTTAAGCATTATTGATTAGCTGAATTTGTTAGATTTTAAAATATTTTGCAGTGGAATTATAAATTTTGCAGTACAAAAATTTGATCTAAATTTGATCTAAAACTCAGTAGATAACACGTTTTGAGACTGTATCAAGTGTTGTGATTTGCTGATTGTTGCTTTTTGCCTCAACTAAAGGAATGGAAATTAACAGCAAATTCCTGCATTGTGGAGAACAGACCTTGGAACATTTTCTTTGAAATGTAGTGCTCTATTAAATAAATCAGTGGTATGTTGAGCTGAAGGCTCATGCCTTTTTGTGCTGAAAAGCCAGTTTGGTCATTAAGTTAAATTTAAAAGGAGTATGAGCTTGTTGTAATCATATACAAGTTTATTTCTCTCTTCAGGTCTTTGTCATTTTCTTTGTATATTAAACCACAGAGACTTTAGTAGATTGAAAATGGAGCTGGGAAGGGGTTAAGGATCTTCGTTGACTGCAATTTCTCAATCAGCCTCAGGAAGCCTCAGGTCAACTTTGCTCATAAAACTCTGCACAAATATTTCTTTTTCTATCAGAGGAATTCTAATTCCACACACAGACCAGTTCCACTCAGATTATTACACATTATTAAAAATTAATTTAAAAAAATGGTTTGGTCCTTGTAATCTCCTGTAAAACTGTGAGAACCCAAGCTTTGGAAAAAAAAAATCACTCTTGTAATAGTAAAATAAATACTAAATATAGTCCTTTTCCCTGCTATTCTTACTATTTCTGTTATCTCTCAGTTTTGAAATCTTTGCTCTTTTTCCACCTTGCATGGTACAACCGAATATTTTACCTCTAGCTATAAGACTGTCCCTATGAAGAAGAAAGGAAAAAAAAAGAACTTCACAGGGATGAAAACCTGCTATAGAGCTTAATAGGTTTCCATGGAAATTACTCTAAACCCCATATAATTTAATAGTAACTTCAGTACAAAATGTGAAAAATCACTCCCTCCTGTGGTAAAACTTTTAAGAGGGTGGACTCAAGGAAAAAATACTTCTGTTGAAAGGAGGTTCTTATTGTGTGGCTATGTGGTTGGAATTGCCTGTCTCCCACAGAATAGGCCTGTAACCAGAATTATTTGGATCATTTTGGCAGCTTGGAGGGAAAGTGCCTTATATCCTGACACTTTGAGGCACCATGTCTCCAAGGGACATACACCAAAAATAAGTTGGTTCTTCACCTGCATCCAAGTGCTATCTTTCCTCAGGATGAAGCTGACCAGATGAAAAATGCCACATGTCCAGCCATGTCCTAGTGTGACAGATTGCAGAAGGGCTTTTTTACGTGCCTGTGTTGGCATCATGTCCTGTGTGACTGTAAATTCCCTTGTGGAGCCAAGATAGGCTTTGGGATCTTCTTGTAGGTAGGGTTAGAATGATGCAGGAGGTAGTTTGCATACTATTTGAGAGGGAATAAGGAGAACAGGAGTTGGTGAGGCCTTGGGGGGGGCACCCTGAAGCATGACATAGACCCACAGCCATACTCCAGGCAGGTGTAGTTACAAGACTGATTTTGTGTATCATCAAGCAGGTAGAAATACTCTGCCTCTCTGAAGGGTTGTTTACTTGTTTATTTGTACACTTTAATAAGTTTATTATATATAAATATGAACAATCTTAACTAGCAGTACCTGAGTTTTTATAATAAAGGTAACAGTTGTTCATAACTTTATCCAGTGTCAACTTTTTGAACAAAAAATTTCTGTGCTAATTTGCCTGGCACCTTGATAAGAATAGAATAAAAAAAATCCAAATAAAAATAGTTGTTGAACATTCTAAGAGCAATTTCTTAGAGCAATGCATGATAGCAGTGGTCTTAGCTTTGCAGAGAACTTTTTCTACAATGGGCTATAATTAAAACATCGAGGTGACAGATTTCTTATTTCTATTTCTTCATAGTAAATTTTGATCATTGTTAAATTTAAATGCTCATTAGGAAAAGGCCTGTAAGAATTTAAAAAAAATATCGATAGCTCAATAATTCTTTGCTACAGTTTCTGATACAATGCAGTGAACACTCTAGTTTTAAGTCAGGTGAGTAAATGAGATAGATAATCCAAAAACTAAGCAAATCTAAAAGCTACAAAGGCTGTGTCATTTACTACAAACAGGATAATAGCCAATATTAATGAATCCAAAGGGAGTTTTTTCAACAAAGGGATATTTTAAAGAAATTGTAATATAATTAGAAATGTCTCACTTGCACAAATACTCATCCATTCAGAAAAGACTCAGAAAAGGATGGAGTTTAAGAAGATATATAAGTTTGGTTCAAAATTGATTTCTTCCATAGCCTGGTCTTTTGGGAGTAAAAATCATGAAAAAGAGATGCTGCTTACAAAGAAACCATGGGGGACTTTTAAAAAATGATTCTGGTGAAGACCTACATATTTTCTGTATCAAAAAGAAGATGGGATTACAGCACAAACATATGTACTTTGTTCAAACCAGAAGAGACCTTGAAATAGTTAGTGCATATGAAAGGGATCATAAGGGACCACCCTTGCAGAGGATGACTGGTAAGAAGATGGTGTGTGACAGATGGTTGGGAGTCAGTTACTTGTAACTCAAACAAGAAATGGACTGAAGGGGTTCCCAAATATTGCAGGAAGATGTTACCAACATTTTACATAGATTTTACCTTACTTAAGGGAAGATGAATGTCTCTCATACCTCATTTAGCTCACTTCTGGTGTTATTCTGAATTCCTGACTGGTTACAAGTCTTGTTGCACACAGAACCTTTCCAAACCTGTGGGAATAAAGGTAATTTCCCTCTATATACATAAAAGTAACCTGGAAAGATTGTATGTAAGATAATTTGATCAGGTATCCTTATGTATTTTGAACTCTAGATATAAAAGGTGATCACTGGCTCAGAGAAGAAGAATATTCACACAGACCTGAAAGGGACCATACTCCTACCCAACAATCTGAAGTATCAGATGAAAATAGGTATTGTCTCAACACTATTATTTTCTGGAAAACTTTTCACAAGACACTTTGTCATTCTGGCTGACTTGGTTTTAGGATTGAACTTTTATTATTACTAGTCACGTCAGAAACAGGGAGAGCATCACTGCATTTTCCTTCATGTAATCTGCAGGTAGAAGGGTCAGGCATTAGAGATAATACAGCTTATGGTGTACACACAGCAAGCACAAGGAATAGAATCATAGAATCATAGAAGTTTATCAGAACTGGATATAATTTGCGATTATAATTTACCAGCAGTAACTTAGTAGCAAAATAAAAACTATAGATCCAAACAATCAAAACCTTTTAGGCTCATTTTTTTTTTCAGAGGAAATTATATTAATGTAGTTTGTGTGAAATAATAAAGGAATTGTATTCAGGAAGCACATACAGAAAGGTATGGGGTCCTTTACCTTACCCATTTATTAAGCTCCATTAATAAGGCTGAGGGGTGTAGAAAGGTTTATCACCCACACTTCGATTAATTGCTTTATTGCAAAAAACAGTTATTGTGCTTACAGTAGCAATTCAGATATTTTAACACTGAAGTTATACAGCTGTTTTTTCCATCTTGTTGTGGAAAAAAAAGAAAGAAATAGGAAAGTTGACCATTCTGGTGAAAAGAAAAATAAAATATGTGAAAAAAAAATTTAAAGTCAAATCATTTTGATAGTAGCATTTCAGGACTGGCTACAGGTCCTGGAGTGTCTTGGCTCCCACCTTCATATTAATCAGCTAAGACTAAGGAAAAGGAAAACATTTTAAATATTTCAAAGTCTTATCTCTGTGGCTCTTTGAAGGCTTCAAACCTGGAAATGATGACTTGCCTAGGTCTCACAAGACTTCTGGACCCATCTGACTCCCAAGGATCTGAACCTGTTATCATGTCAATGATGAGTCCATACACCATATCTTAAAAGACTCACAGCCTACGAAAATTTCCAAAGGAAATTCAGGACAAACAGGTGTGACAGTAATGTTTTTCATTGTATTTCTAATGCTATGGCTCTTGGCATGTGTTCAAGAAGTTACAAAACATTAAAATTTGTTATCACATCTTAAGAACACTATGACTGGAGAAACGGAACTACTTATTCTTGAGAAGTGGCAAGTGATATGAGCAACTAAGAACTCATCAATCAGAATGCAATACCATGCAGGTTTTGTGAATACATTTGGAAGACACAAATAGTTAAAGTCAGGAAGTTAATGTAAAATGAGATCATCTCCAATATATATTTCAGATATACCAGATGCCTCTCTTTATAAGATGACTGATTTGATAATCCATGTTAATGCAGTAGATGCACATCTTAAGTAAATCACTGGGTGTGGTGCTATAAGGAAAAAGAGATAAAATAAAAAAAAGGAAAGCATTAGTACAAGCACAGTTAGATGAATAAGGAGTCTGTGACACAGGAAATTACAGCAAATTCACTATAGGGAAGCTCTCAGACAGAAGAATACAGAGCAAAATTACTCATGGTCTCTCAGAAAGAATGGTTTATGGACCCAGGCTATGTAGTATTGTTATTAATGCCTTTGATGGCATGCGTTAATGAAATCTGCTGAAAACATACACACAGAGGAGATATCCCCAGTAATAAAGAAAGACCAAAATACCTGAGAGGAGAAACCTGAAAAATTGAATACTATAAAATGAATTAAGCTGAACAGGGCTAAATGCAGTACCAGACAAGGAAGGATTTCTTACCTGCCATATTTCCCAGTTCTGATGGAGTTCACATGTCAGTGATATTTTCTGGGGCGGGAGGGGGAATGTGGCTCATACAATTTGATACCTACATTAAAAATCTTTGCCATTAGACTTAAGATGTTCTAGGCAAAACTATTGCAGCACCTTACAAGCACTCTTGAAGATCTGAAGTTTTTCCTCCTCAGAGTTAGGAAGTACAACCCATCTCATCCTAAGGCAGACATGATGAACAGTGGTATCCCACTGCTTCTCTTTGCTTATTTATTTTCCTGTGCAGCCCTCCCCACTGATTCTGCATGTTGATGTGTACATCTGACTCCATACAGTGCATCATAGATCTCCTCTTTTTGCCTTCCCTTTTATTTCTAGGAATCTTTCACTCACAGTCTCAGAAGTTCTAAATCTGGGAAAATGCAGAGGATTCAATGAATTAACATCTCTTTCCTGTCATTGATACAAAATTCCTCTTGCTCCATAGGATTTATTATTTAATATACTCACTGACTTTATTCCACTCCATCGTAATCCCCAGATTGTCTTATTAATGCCCTTGGCTGCAGATATGTGGCTGCTTAGCCCTGCATGGTCATGTAGGAGCACAGGAACATCTTCTCTTTTCCAGCTCTCTCTCTCTAGCTTTCCCAGAATATATGTTTCTGGGGCTGTGTGGCATCTAAAAGAGCTTCCCCTAGAAGCTTCTGGGTTGTCTTGTCCAGGAGTTGCTGTGCCTTGCTGAGTATCAGATACACAAGTTTTATGGTAAGGTCCTGGAAAGGAAGGAGGTGAGGAGGATGATATAAAGACATGAGGCATTAAGGTGCACTTCCAATGCCAGGTGTACTATAGCCCTTCATTCTAGACCTCCATTCTTTTCACTCAGAGATCCTTATTTCCCCCCATTTTGGCCACTATTTCTTTCAGCTGTTATTTGTGAGCCCATAAACACCTTATCATTGAAAAAAAAGTATGAATTTTCTGGAAGCCCTTTACATTGTGCTCCATTTTCACCCTTTTGGAAGTCTCAAAGAAAGAAGTTTTACAAATAAAAGGGGAAATGTGGTTGAATAGTTGTAAGATCAACCTCAATATGAGATACTTAAAGGGTATGTAAATGGATCATTCCTCATCTACATTTTTTTCCTTCTTCACAAGTTCAGTGTTATATTGCTGTTATTTCAAATATTGGATTCCAAGAGGTGGGACAGCTTGTCTGTCCTCAGAAAGACACATCTCCATAGAAGTAAGAAGATGGATTAAGTAAATATTTTTGCTTGTAGTCCTGAAAACATTTAGAAACCTAAAGTCTTCTTTCATCTACTCTCTATATTGCATTATATTTGCACTCCTTTGCACTTGTCATTTTAGACAACATATATACTTTCTTACTGAATGTTTATGCAAAATGTTTTTTGGTGTCAGTGAAATGATGTAGCTATAAAAATGAAATTAATTAAAACTATGAAAATGTTATTAGTGGATTAACCAGTTTGCTTGTTTGTTTGTTTATGGAAAGTATAAAAGAAAAACAATGTAAATTCTCACTGTAGTACTATGGAAACTATTTAAAAGCATGTTGTATGGCCCCAGATAATAAAAAAAAAGAGTGCAGGGCAAACAGGGTCATATGGTTTTCTAAGTATAATTTCTCATTTATCACTTTTCATATAGGGCCTATGTGATGAATAGAAATAACACAGAACAATTTTTATTTTTTTTTTTTCTCCATAAGAAGGCAGCAATTGCAGGAAAAGGATAGGATTAAAATAGAAATAAATGTAAAAATAAAATGTTTCCTTTTGAAGATTACTCATTTAAGGAAAAAACCTAGATATTTTCAGTTAAACAGTTCTTTGTACTCAGGGAGCCTTTATTTCACTCAAAGAATGCTTGTTAGTAACACTTTCTTGTTGGTAAAAGTTAAATGCCTTTTCTTTTTGATCTTAAAAGTTTAATTCTTCTATATTAATCCTACTCTTAATCAGAGAGATTTACCAAGACTTAAGAAGGACACATGTACGCACACAGCAGGGAACAGACAAGAAAGGAAAAAAAAAAAAAAATGATGACTCCTATTTATGGTTAAGCTTTGGAAAGATATAATTAATTCAGAACCCAGATTATTCAGGATTCAAGGGATAGTAGCTTTCTTTTCCTATCAGTGCAGATTTTAGCCCTGGACTCTTGGAAGGTAATTTGTTTTTTTGACAGAAATTCTGGAGCCTTCACTTCTCCTCTTCAAAGGCCTCCCATAGCAATTAAAAGCTAGCTGCATATCATTCTGGCACCTCATGAAGGAAGCTCTTTGTTTCTTTGGCATGATAGGTGCTGCAAGCCAACGAAAACTACAAGTCCGTGCAGTTTAACATTAAGAAGCATAAGAAATATGAGGGACAAAGAAACCAGATGGGTGTGTGTGTGAACAAATGCAATGTTACAGCCCTCTGTCAGGAAATGAGGCCATACATCAGATCATATTTTCATCACATGGCCATTTGTTGATCTGAGTTACAGTGAAATAATTGAAAAAGAACTTTTTCTAAAAAAAAAAAAAAACCCAACCAACAACTTTTTGGAAAATTGGTTGATTACATAAAATAATTCTTTTTTTTTTTATGTGTACGTGGTTGATTTAACATAATCTGTGTACCAAGCTCACTGGCCCAGGCTATAGCCCACCTCAGCTGGCAGTGGCCAGTCTTGGAAGACAGGATAAATGCATTAAAATGTCATTTAATGACACTTCCTACAGGATCTTTTCCAGCTTCTAATGATCTGTAGCTTAGAAAGTTTTAGAAAGAAATCTTGAGGGAGTTCTTTTCCATGAAATTTGCTCAGTCTTCAATTCACATGAACTTCCAACATCTGTATCATCCCGAGTCAATGAACAACATTGTTCTTTGTGTGGAAAAGTATCTCTACTTGTTTGCTTTCAGTTTACTAGTCATATTTGATGTCCCCTAAATGTTTTATTAAGAGAAAAAGTGAACAGATATTCTTATTTTTATATTCTGTGAGGCACACATGGATTTTATGGACCTGCATTATTTCCTCATTCCACCCCAACATTCCAGGCTGACCCTGTCCTTTGCTTTAGTGGTTCTTTAAAGGAAAATTATTTCTCACCTTTGAACACCACACTGGCTTTCTTTCTGTGTTTCCTAGTTTTAGTCTTTTAATATTTTTTTGAAAAGGTGACAGACCAGTATTTAATATGCAGAATATATTTTGCAAAGT
>JAOEGS010004041.1:0-16675 GCA_025447755.1 Corythornis vintsioides
TCAAAAGCCTTGCTGAAGTCAAGGTATATCACATCCACTGCACTTCCCTCATCTAACCATCTACTTATATCTTCATATAAAGCTATCAGATTAGACAAGCATGGTTTCCCCTTACGGAATCCATGTTGACTACTTGTGATAAGCCTTCCTTCCTCCAGATGCTTAGAGATGGCAGCAAGGACAAGTTCTTCCATCACCTTTCCAGGGATGGAGGTGAGGCTGACTGGTATTCCTAAAAATGTTTTTTATTCAATTGGTTTTATTTTGCTCTCTGTTTATATTCTTCCTAATAATACAACAAAATTCATGAGTCATTCTCTGACACAGTGGTAAATATTTTGTTTGTCTAAGGAATGGACAATTTTCTTAATTTCTTCATTGTATTTTTTTTCAAGGCAGAACATCAGCCTTTTATTTTGTCTCTATCATAAACATGCCTAGAGATAATGAGTTTATTTTGTAAGAGGAGCCCAAACTATTCATACCTGAAGGAATTGAATTTCCTGTGCACCTACAGAAATATATATGTACACACTTCTGTCACTTATTAAAGTTCTAGGGGGAGTTTTCTTGCTGAACATCCACCTGTCTCCTACATTTCCCTCACCTTTTTTTATAAATCATTATGTACTAACTCATCTAAAAATACCAGAAGAATGTAGCAATTATGCTATTTTCATCAAACGACAGATGTTCCAAATGCTCAGACTTCTCCTGCAGGGGTTGGGTCTGGGAAAATGCATCTGTTGTAATGCAACTGCAGTTAGGCAGCAAAGATGCAGTGCAACTTTCATGGGAAGCAAATCTTCCTTCAATTTCTATACTTTTATTTTAATACAACTCATTGCAGGACTTGTTTTATCACTATAAACAGATATTTCAGTTGCAACTGGAGGTCTTATACTTGTTCTTCACATAGGATATTTTAAAAAATAACTTCCATCTTACCAGGAATATCTTTGGTGATGGTCAAGACAAACAACAATAATGCTTGTAATTCCTGAAAGAGGAGCTATTTTCTTGTCTTGGCAGAAGTAGCACTGTATTGCTCTTAATAAATTTTATATTCTCTGACTACACACTGGTAGAGTTGTGTCATTAATGAAATTCCAAGTCATCACAGAAAGCATACAGGGAGTTATTTTAGATTAAAGATACAGTCTATCACATTTGTCACAGAGAAGTATACTTACTACTTCATGCCCTCTGCTCATTTATGTTGATCACTTCCTAATTTTGCAATGGGAATACAGGCCAATTGTCATGAGTCTCATACTCCTGCAACAATTTCTGACAGTTCTCTGGGATGGAAGAAGAAAATTCTCACACTTGGGTTGAAAAAGATACCATCAAAAAAAAAAAAAATCTCTGAAGGCAAAAGGTGATTGCCCCGACTAAGTTCAGTTTCAGCTCAGCAGTGTTGCCAGGAACACAGAAGATAAAAAATTACGTGGAAGAGCAAAACAGGTAAGTATGAATGCTAAGGTGTTGGCTGGTAATGTTAGAGATGAGGTAGCAAGAGTCTGGGATATGGCTAGAAAGGATGCAAAATAAATCCATATGAAATTGGTCTTAACTAGTTCTGCTCCTCATAATATATCTTGGAATCCAAAATATGAAAATTTCAAGCACAAAGGGAAGATAAGAACAACCTAAGCTTATAAAATATAGAAGTAATTGTCAAAACATAAATTATTCTCCCCTATCAACAATGAAAACAAACCAAAACAAAACATTGTCTTGTGCCCAGGTATGTATCCTGACACCTTCTGGGTGAAAGAAACCAAAACAAACTTGAAATAGATGCTGACTGGAGTATCCCAACATTAGAAAATAAATTGATGTAACTGTGGGGTCTCAGTAGAATAAAGTGTATAAAATTAAACTGGCAATAGTTATAAAATGAAATGGAAGTAGACTTGGAAAAGTATTAGTGAGCTTTGGATGATCTAATATCACCTCTACAAACCTTTTCCAGTGGAAATCTTTGGAGTGAAGAATATTTGATATAACCATACTATTTCTGTAAAAGTGAAATGATGATTTATGAAAGAAGAGGGGGAACAATGTAAGCCTGATGCCTGGGATTATGTTTTTTAAGAGATGTTACGCTTACAAATAAAAGCCTCCAAAAAGAAAAGAAAAAAATTAAGAGTTCTGAAACTACTTGTTCTTTTTTTTCCAGTGCACAGGAACATAGTTCTTTTCATCCTTGACATGCATCATTTTCCATCACATGTTCAAATTCTTTGCTCTGAAGAGAACAAACTTCCTTGATTACGTTCTACCAGGTAAGGCCTCGCAGCTATGAAAACTAATTGCAAATATCAGACACTTTTTCTGATGCAAGGAAAAAACCAGCTTGATTGAAAAAAACCCACAGAGGTCTTTCAGCTCCAGCAATTTCAGTATCCCTAGTCCCTACTAATTTAATCACTGTTCATGAGGAGACACATCCATTGTTTTCTAACCAGGATTCTTGGTTTGGTGGGAAATTGCAGGGTTAAAGCTGCATCTGCAGCTTCATTCTGGCAAACGCCTACCCTTGCTATGCATCCGTAATGAAGCATGTTTATTATTCCACATTAGAAACACTGCAGCTATCAAGATGGGAGTAGCAGATGTTTTTCAGAAGGGTCTGGGGACCAGTAAAACGAGCAAGATGGAATTTTGGTCTTTGAAGGAGGAAAACATAAGAGAGATCCTTAAACTTTTGTTTCAAAATAAATGTAAAGGCCAGTTCTTAATGAAATACTGCAGGGCTTGCCCCTCTCGCCCTATCCCAAGATATTTAATATCACCTTAGCAGGTGCTTGCGATAATAAAATATTTGCTATGAAGCAACATAATACTTGATTGCCTTTCATTAAAATTTTTCCAGCTTCCTCTGTCTCAAAACTTAACTTTTACTGGTTTTGATTAGTTCTGAAAAAAAATTGAGGCAGTCTATGCAAAACAGTAGGAGATATTCTGCTGACATAATGGACCACAGGATTTCATTAAAAGCTCCACTTTGCTGGACTGGTGCAGGATTATCAATGTGTAAAATGTCAGGGGAAATTTTCTAACTCGTCATATTCTCAAACATTCCTTAGCAAGCCTATCAGGAATACTTCTGTACTGAATTCAAGCCCTGTCTGCATAAGGAAATTCACACCAGTTCAGTTCACTTGTTATTGCTACCCAGTGAACCTACACTGGTATACTTTAATCATGATTACCTGAGGATTTCAGCCTTGTTTAACTCCCTCAGAACAGTGTCAGAACAGATTTCCTTAAAGATAACAATAAAGGCCATCCTAAGCAGAATAAAATCACAATCAGGAAAAAAAAAATAATAAAAAAAGCAAGCAAACAGAAAACAACCAACCAAAACACCTAAAAGGAAAATAAACAAAACCAGATGCTTACAATACTGAAGCATGCTCATAATTCTGCTTTTTTTATTTCATTGCTCCATTTCCAATGGATCATAACAACCTTAGTGTCCTGTAGAGAGATGTGTTGTCTCTCTACAGTAAGTGCTCTAATTTTAGATGCACTGAATACTCTCAGCAGAATATAGTGCTAAGAAGAGTCAAGGATGAATACAGACAGCTTATATGATCTGTTCTATAATGAGACATCCTACTCATGGACACAGGCCAGGTACAATAGCAGGTACTGTGAACACAATTGGATCTAGAAAGAGAGCTCTGAACTGCATGGACTTCTCTGATTCATTTGGCTTGAAGGCAGTGGAAGCACTCAGATATGTGCCTTTTCTAGTTCAGATATAATTATGTCCTTGCTGCATTGGTAGGTATCTTTTTTGACTGAAATATCAGTATCACCGTTCATGACATACACTTATGACATACACTTGAAGGCATGAAACATAGAATTTTTTACTTTGACGTGCCTAGATAAAGAAAACACCAGATGAGGCAAAAATGCTGAAGGAACTATCTTTAGGGAGGTAGAACCAGGTATCTTTCCAATAGTGTTTCCCATCAAGATAATTATAGCAACATAAATAAATCATACATATATTTCCAGTGAAAGTTGTTGGTTTTGTAGGTTTGTTTTTTTTTTAATTAAAGTTTTGATTCTGAAAGAGAAAATGATATAAATTCCCTAGGAAAAAAAAAAAAAAAAGTATTGGAATGAGATGTTGTGGTAAAGTACAATTCAATACTTGCTTGAAGTCTTATGTATAAGAGTCCCAGTGGGGAATGTCAGACAAGCAAGCCTTCAGTGGTAAATGACATGTATGACCGACCTCTGGGCATTTTAGTGGCAATCCTGAATTTTAAATAATCCCTTCTAACTTCATTGTAAGGATAACTGAACTAGTAGAACAAAACTGTAATATCTTCACCAGATTTTGAGGAACAATGATCCACTGTTGCCTAGTTTTGCAATAGAGGAGCCTGGGAAACTTGATATGCCTTAGTGCTGGGTACATCCTGACCCTGTGTGACCCTGTGTAAAATCCAATGCAGACGATTTACCATCCATCTGGTAAAGAACAATGAAGGGAATCACCTTCTGCTTCTAATGAACTGATGAAAGGAGATGTGAGTTTTGCCAAGCTACAGAATCTTATTATGAAAGATTCTGGAGATAGGGTGCCCAAATTTACTTTAATCTGCAAAATTATATACATCTTACTCATAGGTTCACTTCTATAACCATGCACAGCTCTGTGTGCGTATGTATGATTTGTTTCTGTTTAGTAATCTGCTAGATTTTATAGGAATTAATGCATTTCTCATAACTGTTTGTTTATTTTTATTACAGTTTACAAATCCTATCAGTTAGTGTATTGCTGTTATCATCTGCTACCAAGCACTGCACCAGAATCTCAATGCTTCGTATATTTGGGCATAAACCATTGACTGGGTCCAAGACTGGTTTCAGTTGCACCTAGGCTCCACTCTGAGGAGTTTAGAAAGCAAGGGAGTACGGTCTGAAACCTTGGTATTCAACAGAAGGACCACACTTATCTCCTTCCTCCTTTCCCACTCCCAATCCCCCTGAAAATCACTTTATCTCAGTCTCAAATAATTTTAGTTGCACATAAATTTACTAACAAAAAATATTGTAATCATATTGCTTTTTAAGTTGCATATAAATTTGCCAACACAAACATTGTAATCATATTGCTTTTTTTAGCCTCATGTAAATTCGTTAACTCGAATATTATAATCACATTGCTATTTAGTTGTATACAAATTTACTTGCACCTATATGTTCTAAACCTACTTGTTTTTGATTAGTTGCTTTGTAGTGAGTAATGTAGTGCCCTTGCCATCAAAATGAACCTTGATTAATCTTTGTTCCTTGCTACCCTTCATTAATTAACCAAAAAAACCCAATTAATCCTTCTTAATATATGGTATTGTTACTTTCATTTGAGTATGATGCATTCCACTAATTTTTGTGACAAGCAGAGTCCTACCTCAGGATTCTGCAGTAAGCGACTTAAGTGAAAACACCCAGAATCTTAATTAGGGTTCTGCAACAAGTCATTTAAGTAATTTAAAAAAAAAAGAAACTTTCTTATGCTCACTTTCCCCTGCAACAAGGCTCCACAGACTCTCTGGACAGCCTGTTCCAGTGCACTGACACCCTCATAGTAAAGAAGTTTCTCCTTAAGCTTAAGTGGAAATTCCTGTGTTCCAGTTTCAGTCTGTTGCCCCTCATCCTATCACTTGGTACCACTGAAAAGAGTCTGATTCCATCCTCTTGACCACTGTCCTTTAGATATTTATATACATCAGTTAGAACTGCCTAAAAAGTAAAGTCTGGTTCATTTTTATTTTTCTGGGAGGTACCCTTAATGTAAGGGCTTACAACAAAATATGACCTGAAACGGTATGCTTCATTTGTTCCATAGTTGTCTACCCCAGTTTTGAACTTTAGTTTAATAATTATCCATTTTCCATTAAAACAACATGGATAGCCATTTACACCTGGCCTTTGGGGGAAAAGCTAAGATACAAGCTTATTCAGCTATCATAAAATATGTATAGAAATATAAAATCCGCTATTAAAACATATTTCAAAAGAACGTAGAGACTCAATTATAGACATTTTCAAAGAAGGAATGTAGGACTTATTTACCATACTTTCAAATTGTACATCAAAGTCAATATATTTCTTGAAGTTCCCATAAAATTATATGGAACATAACTGTATGTTTCATGTCATGTGAGCTAAAAAAGTAGTAAAGGCTGTCACTTTAGGTACAGGAACACAAGACATTCAATGTTCATCACTACGGGCATTGGCATTTTAAGGAGAATGTATTTGTCCTGCTCCCAGCATTCTAAAAATCACAGAATCACAGAATGCTAGGAGTTGGAAGGGACCTCTAGAGATCAAGTCCAAGTCCCCTGCCAAAGCAGGATCACCCAGAGCATGTTGCACAGGAATGAATCCATGTGTCTGAATACTGTCTCATAAGCACTTACTAGATTCTTCTTCTGGTTTGCAGTTACTGTAAAAAAAAAAAAAAAAACAAAAAAACCCAAGCAAAAAAAAACCAACAAATCACCAAATAGAGATACCACATTCTAGACACCAGCATATCTAGAAATGCTGCAACATAATGAAGGAGATTTTTTTCCAAAGCAGCTGGTATGCATTATCCTCCTGTCACAACAACTACACACAGGGTATGTGTCCATAGTGATAGCAAAACTGCTGTTAATGCTGCTTGGGAGAGTGGAGGTTGAGAATGCAAAGCAAAACAAGCCTGGCATTAAGATGTTTCTTTGCATGTGCCTCTGCAAAGCACTGCAGAGTTGAAGTTACAAACTCCATAGCACAGAACAAAGTTTTCTCCATTTTGCTTTGTAATAATTATAAGTGGACACACTTGGCTAAAATGGGGTATTTGAAAAGAAAAACCTAGATTCTTGACATCTGGTGCCAGAATTTCTGTAGCTTCCATCTGGCTACCATTCTTTTAAATCAGAAAATATGCTGCAAGAAAAACTCCACAGACCATAGACTGAGTGTAAAGGCAAGGATGATAAAATAACTGTCCCTGAGGCTCATCAGGAGAAAACCCTGCTGTGATTTTGAGACCATTGTGAGCTGTCTATCCAAGTGGACACATTTATGACTGATTCATCAAATAATGAACTGTGACATCATGTGATGAGGCTCCTTCTTCCCATCAACGCTGCACAAAGAAGCCCTATTAAAAGTTTTCTTTCCTAATGCTTGTTTTTTTTTTTCTTGTCTAAACTTACTTTGAAACTGTCTACTAAGCAGCACAAGCATCTCCTGTGTTAAACATGATTATACTATTCAAATAATGAACCTTCCAGAATCTGCTGCTATATAAATCATATATTTGGATTCAAAATTACTGCAATCAAATAGTACTGTAGTTTTAAATCCGACAGAAGATAGATGCATTTTCCTCCTACTCTTCAAAAACAGAATTCACCACAGAAAAAAGCTATTTCAGTGAATCACCACAATGCTAAATGAAAAGGATAAGTAAGATTTGGGAAATAACACACAATTTCCCTTCAAAAGTCAATTGCAGAAGTTCCTTTCTGTGATGAATGATACCTGTTTTGCTCACAGTTAATATTTTCTATTTAAGAGCTTGGCTGGGCAGAAGGTCACTCCTGGTCACTCCTGTTTTCCTTGTTCTGCCTGCTAACCTCTGCAGCCAGCAGGAATCCTCTGGGGAGGTGCAGGGGAAGTAATGTCTCTGCAGAGCATGTCTGAGATTGCTCAGCTGGGTGACTTTTCTGACATACAAGGTAGCAAGTAGCAACTGAAACAGGAGAAATAGAGTATAAGAGCATAAGAAAGATTCTGGAAAACAGCGAGACAGAAAAGTAGACACATATCAGAAGTGAAAGAATGCAAAAACAAACTGTTAGAGATCCAGAAAAGTTGTGTGACACTTCCTGAAACTCAGAAAAATTGCTGAACTGAATATAGGACGAGTAAAAAAAGACTTTCCTATCATGAATACATTGAGTAGGATGATTAGTTATTCTCAATTTAGTTTACTGTTACTCTTACCACCAATTGATCTGAGTCCATCTGTTTAGAAAAGTTAAATCCTTCTAGTTCACTATAATAAATTAGCTCTGGAGATGCAGTCTTTATAGTATTTCTGGAAACGTGTATGAAAAGTTTCTTTGCAATTCTGCACTTCTACAACTAAAATTCAATGGATACCTAGCCCTAACTTGTTTAGACAGTTAAATGATAGATTATAAAAATCACTTCATTAATGAAAGAGTAGATATGTTAATCTTGCTGCTCTCATGTAAGTACACCAGGAATAGTCTCTATGTCTGCTAGAGAAGTCAAGTATCCATTTCATTGCTTACAATTCATTATGAAAACAAAGGACTCAGACTGTAATTTGTAGCAGGTGTCTTTAATACTGTGGCTTTTTATTCATCTCAAAGGTAATAATGTGCATCAAAATGTTTATGGAGTCTTCTATAGTCCTAACCAGGAGAATTTCTTGTATCATATCTCATAGGTTCCAAACACAAGACTCCAATTCAGCGTGAGATATAGGAATGGTAGAAATCTTGTGGATGACATTGTTGGCCAGACCTTCTCTGCTAGCAAGAACAGAGGCCAGACAGTGACACAACACTTAGAAAGGTATTTCTGTATAATTCTTTCCCTATTATTTACCATTCAGGATGTAAAATTCAGAAGTCTCACTCAGGAATAAAAAAAAATAAACAAGTGCCATTTAGTTCCAGTTACATTCAATGTTTTGAAGGTACTTTTCAGTTCATGGAGTCAATTACTGCAAATACATGCTGGCAAAATGAAATTAAAATAGTTATATTTCTTAACCTTTGCAGCTCACTATATGAGTTCTGAAGTCCTGTTTATCCACCCTCTGCTTCAGCTAATGACTGTGGATCAGCTTTGTATAAATCCAAACCAAGAAAGTGCCTGAGGTAGCAGGTGAAAGACGGGTGACAGATGTCAGAGATTAAAATGGTGGCACGGATGTATCCAAAACCCTAACCTCTGTTTTTCATTTCCATGCCTTATTCACTAGACTAGACTTCTAAATGTAGCCAAGAAGAACTGTTTGTTTCTGGGGAGCTGAAAAAAACATGTATTTTATTCTTATTTGACTTTTCCAGAGAATCATGTCTTGGGGGAAAAAAAAAAAAAAAAAAAAAAAAAAAAAAAGAAATAAAAAAAAAAAAACTGGTGCCCAAATAAAAAAACAAAAGTGGATAGAAGTCAGGGAAACATAGGAGTGCAATGTACATTCATCTTAAAACTGTACCTTTCTCCCTCTGCTTGCTTATGTCTACCCTTAACATCTGCCTCATTTTGCCAAAACAACTCTTAGAAAGGAATATCTGTAATCCAGACCACTGAACTGATTTTGGTGAAAAAACAAATTCTGAAGGCCAAAAGGGTCAAGGAGGGTTAATAGTACCATAGTACTGTGGTCTTCATGTTCTCTAGGTATCTGTTTGGCTCTGCCAAAAAATAGCTAGAGGGGAGGCAAACTCCAGCACAGAGACAGAAATGAGAAGTGGTTTCTTCAGGCAGTGTTAGTGCCAAGACCCATGTCTCATAAAACTGCACCTGGAGACAAGGGTCCTGGGATATTTGAGCTTCATTTTGTTAAGTCTTGAACTAGAGCAACACTGCTGGAATTCAGTATAGCTCACAGCATGATCATGTAACACACCTGTTCATCCTGTCTTGTAGTGACTGATGGCACAAATCAGAGAATTGAGAATTTTACACCAAAACATGTAGACTAATTAGAATTTTGTGGGAAGAGAGAATGCTTTGTTTTCTTCATTCCATCTTAAACAACCCAGTTAAGTAGCTTGATAGTTTTAAGAGCTACTTCAGTCTGATTCCTGATTTCTTTTCAGCCAAACATCTGCACTAGTAAAACCCCATATGTATACAGTACTGCTATATAACCATGATTAAGAGAGTGATTGCATTGTTTCTGTATGGAATAAAAATATCCATACAAAGTTTTCTATCAATATATTCATGCAGGGGAAGACTAAACCACTTATTTGTATGACAATTCTGTCCAGCTTTCTGACAGAAACCCAAAGGCCTCAGGATCCTACAACACCTTGTTACACAAGTAAAACTTCTTCATCTTCCTCTCAACTACTTTTTCTGACCTCTTGATTTGCAAAGACCTACTTCCTTGTCCCTCTGTACATTCCAATTTAAAACAAAGTTTGGTGCAATTTGCCTTGGCTACTTAGTGTCCTTTGTCTTTCTGGAGGTAAATCAGGCTTCAGGCAGACTCTACCAGCTGTTCCACCTGGGAAGGTGAATTAATTGGCATTTCACCTGCCTTGAAAGGGGTTGTGAACAGTTAACTGTTTAAAAACCCATGCATGGAAGGCCCAGTACACATGCAAATTATTAGGCTAATTGCAGCAACAGGATGGTAAATGGCAATGAGCAATGAAGCTGCTGCATAGATCTCTAATTGCTTGTCTGCAACAGCTGTTGCAATTGAAATTGTGACAAGATTCTGGCATTAATAAAATCTTTCTAATAACTGGACCTACAAATGAAACAAATGGGGAGTTCCTTCTGGCAAGACAAAATGAAACAAAAACTGTGAATAAATAATACACCCAACCAGAGTACCACATGAGCCATAAAAAAGTTTGTGACATTAGCGTCCTAAAAGATTAGATATTTCTCCCTCCTGTCTTCTTATATTCAGAGTTCTTTTCCACCCTTCTGAATGAGAAGCTATTTCTCAGTGTTACATTTCTATCAAAACCAAAAAATCATAAGTGCCAATTATGTAGGTTTACCTAACCTCACCCATCTGTCAGGTTTAGGGTCAGGGTGGTCCCTTGGACCTATAACAGATGATCTCTGTTAAGCTCCCTGCCTCCCCAAAGGGGAAGAGAAAGGGAATAAGGGAGAGAGACTGAGCAATTAGAAAAACAAATTAGAATTGAATGAAAATAATAATAATAAATGGGTAATAATAAATGGATATAAACTTTACTATGATGTCATCATAATTGGCACTGTATTTTTAACACAGAAGAAGAGGAATTGCATAAAATGTAAATAAAGCATGTAAAGTGGAAGTGAGTTGGAGCTTCCTTCCACAGACACCACCTCAACTGCATTTAATTCATAAAAATGTTAAGTAATAATTCTCATGGATTTAATAAGAAATGTTTGTGGTATTCACCTGCAATTTGACTTTGATGCTTGATTTACCTTACTGTAAAATTCTGCTTTATTTTCAAACCAAATGTATCAATGCCATCAATTGTTTTAAATACTTAAAAGAGAACAAAAACCGTTATGTCCCCAAACCATAAATTCTGTGAATTCATCATTTAATAGCAGCTTCAATGTAACACTTTATTTCTAATTTTCTAGGAGTTAATATCTGTTATTTCACCATTTTCTGTGCAGATATTTATACCTATACTGTAACAGTAGCTATGTCATTTGCCCTGGGGGTATGTAAGCATATGCCTCTTAGTGTGCCTAAACCAGACACTCAGAGATGGTAGCAAAATCTATCTCCCACTATCAGTACTGCTGCTACACCTAGATAGAGAGCAATCCTAGTTTGTCCAGATTCCTCTCCAAAGTGCTGTGTCTGCCATCTATTTTCTCATGACAATACAAATCTCACTGCAGCAAATAATTTTTGATTACCCGGCCTGTTTGCCTGCCAGTGAGTAATTAGTACTGTTATCACCTAATCAACTGTTGTTTAAATGCAGAATATAAACTAGGTCCTTGGCTTTGTTCTTTTCACTCTGAACACTGATAAAAACAATAAACTTTTTAATAAAGTTTCTCACAACTCAAGATCTTGAAATATCAGTAGTCAGAGATTAAAAAATCGCTTTATTGCAAGAATTTACATTTTGCTTTCCCTAGAGAATGAAACACTTCAGTACTGCTTTTGAGACATTTCCAAACTGTTAGAACATTTTTTGTTTTCTATATATTTTTAATTGGTGTTTAAGACCACTTATAATGCTGAATTATTTTGACTCAGAAAATTCTGGGACCACTCAGCTCTTGCCAGGAGATCGAATTTCCTCTGACATGATGCAGTTAGTTTTTAGTTGATGCTGCTGTCAGTGGGGTGTTCTCATTTATTTCACAGGACTACAGTGAGGTCCTAACTGTCAGATGAGCCATTCCTGCACCTTTTCTCAGGGCTACACAAAGCCCAAGTCACTAAGTCAGTAGTAGCTGACAGCGAAGGCTTACTAGAGAAGCATTCTACAGACTCCATACTGGGCTCCACTAGTACCTTCAAAGTATCTAATCTACAGGCTTAAAAAGCAGCTATAAACTGTCTATTCAGCTTGCAGCAACACCAGACAGTTTTTTCACTGTGGGTTATTCCCTTGTGCTCTGTTTCTTCTGCAATCCTGGTTTTATTTTTTTAAATTGAGACAAAACTGTTCTTTTTTTTTTTTTTTTTTTTTTTTTTTTTTTTTTCCCCTAATTGTACAAAGACTGTATCCCTAAAAAAAGGACCTCGTTGTGGGGCAGGGAAAACCCCAAGGGAAGGCCATGTTCTGACGTTGTCCCACATTTCAGCTAAGTCTCTTATCTACTCATCAATCAGAAGTAGCTAATTCTCAATATCTCCTGCTAGAAAAAAAAAAGAAAATAATCTTTATCATCTGAGAAATTCTGCAGCAGAACTTAGGTCTTCAACAACCACACTGACTAACAAATCTTTATGCCTAACAGATGTTCTCTCACCTCCATCAATTTCATTCTGCACATTGGAACAAATCTATTCTTATAGAGCTTATTTCTTGTTTGTTTTGTTGTGGTTTTTTTTTCTTTCCTTTGGATTTTGGGGTTGTTTGGTTTTATTTTTAAGAAATCTTAGCTATTTCTAATGAAGACAATTCCAGAGGGATACAATCTAGGGGTTTTTTCATCATCGAGCATTCAGACAGTTACTGCTGGGAGCCTCAGATCAGATCTCTGCCTGAACTCCTGTTTTGCAGAGGTCTTTGACAGCTTTTCACAGCAAGATGCACTTTACTTCATGCTCAAAACCTTACCATGTGCTTCAGAACCAATATCTCATAAGGTCAGCCACCAGCAGCAGAGTAAATATTATTATGCCTGACTGTAGGAGATGACAGTAAGAGCTGTAAATGAATAGCGCCAGAGCCCATATTTATTTCATTATATAATTCAAATACTTTAGTTAGCATTTTGGACACCACAGCCTTCTTCAGAAAATAGACAGGAGCACATTTCTCTTTTCCTCCATTATTTATGTTAAGAGGTTACAGTGAAAAGGGTTTTAATTAAGGTATACCAGTTAAGTATCTAAAATAAGAAATGTAATCCCCATATCCCACTGCTCCTTTGCACAATACTGTGAGGTAAAAGATACTTTTTCTTCCCTATCTTTATAGAAGTAATAAGTAGGCTTCAAAATATTAGAAAAATCAGAACAATTCAAACACCACAGACTCCTGCAGCTTAAACAAAGCTTTTAGTATGGCATTGACAAACAGGTGAGTTTGAATGTTTTTGGAACCTTAGATAATTTTCAGTTAACTCATTATTTTTATTGTCAGATACACAATTAGGAGAGGTATTGGTGTTTTACTATTTTGAGACCTGAAAGTAGTAAAAAAAATTTAAGAGACTAATTTCTCTATGCATGTATAAAAGATTATCAAGTTAACTTTCAAATAATATATTACAACATAAGCATATAAATAGGTTGATATTTGTGACATTTTCTCTTTTCTACATGTTTACACTTATGCTTCTATATCTACAGTATTGGAAATTTAAATTTTTTCTTGGTGTTTTACTTGCCTTTATGAAGCAAATTTGAATGAAGACTTCTAATACAATACATTACAAAGATGTAAATGGATGCTGTGTGGTATTTGGCAAAGTGCAAGTTCTATAAAACATCTTAATATTTGTTAAAGACAAAAAACTACATTAATATCTATAATGAAGAATTAAAGGGGGTCCTAGAACGATGTCATTTAAACTATTTCTTTAAAATACAGTCTATGTTCCTCTAGCTCTTCCCAACACTTTGCTTTCATTAAATAATAAAGTTATTAATAATGTTTTGCTTTGACTCCAGAGTCTCTATCCTACTTGTTGGCAGTGACAGGAGGCTACAGTTGTGCTCTTGTCAATTCAGAAATACCTTCCAAAATATATATCAGCAAATTTATTCCTTCTGAGACATTGCCTACAGTGAATAAACCTAACTGAAAGTACACACTCTGAGCTAAATTTGAGAAACAGAGTGACTGACAAAGATCTCTCCTTAATTTAATAGACAATGCCAAATATGAAAGCAATCAAGAGTGCAGAAAAGCTGTTTTTCTTGTAAAAATTTATAGCAATTACATAGTTTATGTCTTTCTGTGTCCTAGTAGAGCTGCAGATATTGGATCTACCTGAATTCCAGTGAAGTAGAAAATACATAATGATTTATCTTTTGTCAATTTTCTGCACAATATACTATTATATTTAGCATAAAGGTTATTTTTAAATCCCATTTTTATGAAAAATATCCAGGAGCCATGGAATATATTTATTTCACCAACTTATCAGTAATTAGATTTAGTGAATCAGAATATTTACAAGCTGCAGCATACTATTATCACAGTACATTAAGATGAAAACACTGCTTAAAAAAAAAAAAAAAAAAAGCAGTTTGCTTAAAAGTTGGGGGATTTAAAATGGTTTTCAAAGTTTTAATTTCGTTTAGGTTTCATCTAACATGGGATGTGGATCTTCCCCTCTACACAAATGCAAAATAGATAACTTGTTTTTTTTTGGGGTGTCATGAAGAAAGGCACTCTGCCAAATCTACATGAGAATTGATGGGAACTATTGGAATACGAAGTGTTTCCAGATCCTCAGTGTCACCTATCCAAAACATGCTTAATAGATTTATCGAATGCAGGTGTCAGCTGACATGTTTGGGTGTCTTACAGGAACCATAAGTTTTTTCAGTCTTTAAATTATTGTCTCTAGATCCAGCCTGATACTGGTTGCTCCACAATATATTTAACTTTACATCCCTTCTAGGCACATGTTTGAAGCTGGAGATGTGCCAGTATTTTGGAGTTCCTGATTTCCAAACCAGAGAAAGAAATGAAAGTCTAAATATATGACTGCAAAAGAAGGGCTCCTGTTGGCTAGATTCACAAGATCAACTGTAAAAAACTCCCAGTACTTTCCATTTGTTCCTTGTTTCTTTGTATATTTTTTCCACTATAATTTATCAATACCATTGCTCTTTTTCTTTCTTATTTTCTTGTGATGTTGTATTAAAAATTCCTTTTATAAACCCAAAGGGTATTTGTACTTTTTCTGCCTTTTCTCCTTCCCTGGAGTGTGTGTGTGTGTGTGTGTGTGTGTGTGTGTGTAGTAGCCATGTGGCTGCCTGTGAAGTACAATAGTTCTGCAAGCACACATAGGTGTTTTTGCTAATGACAAATTAATTTGGCCAAATTACTCTTAAATAGGACTCAGCCTAATGTCAAGACTCAGGTAGTGAAAGAGAAAGTGTTGACAAACCTTGCAAACCACTGATGGACACGGAAATGTAACCTTAGTCTTTTTTTTTTTTTTTGTTCTTGTTCAGAAGAAATTTCAAGAAACTTCTTTAAAAAGCTTTAAGAAATTTTAAAATTCATCCAGAATTCAGCATCTGATCCCTCTCAATAAGAGATCCTATTAAGAGTCTTTCGATCATAAATATATTTGCTTCAGACCAAGTTGTAAATTATTGTAAACTGAAGAAAGTGGCATGTCAAAGTTCAACTTTTTGACTTTTCCATTTTGTTGCAGGGAAGAAGGGATATGTGCCAGACTTACCAGCCTGGAGTGTGTACCTCAGTCAGTGTGCTGCATTGGTTTTGGTTCATCAGTGGTTATAGTCCTGATACTCATAGTAGTTCCATGAGTTCTATAGAACTACTATGAGTAGCAGGACTAATTAAGGCTGACTTATGGTTTCTGACATTTACAATTTCCAGGATCCTCCCACATTTACATCTCTTTAGAATCTCTGTTGTGTATCACAGAATGGCCTGATGTTGCAGCATCACTCTTAAGTGGGAGGGGAGGGATTATTTGCAGGATGAGGGAGACCTTAGCTCTGATAGAGTTCACATTTTTTTGTTTTTACTCTGGCATTCCATTTAATAAAGGACTTTCTAACTCAGTTTAAGTTATAAGATTTGGGTAAAATCTATCATTTCAGTTCTCTGACAGATGGCATGAGTCATTGTGAGGCAGGGAGCTACCCATAAACATGTATCTCATGCAAGGAAAGCAGTCTCCACTAGCCTTGTTTTCTTAGGAAGCCATGGTAAGAGGGTTCTGAATACTTCTTGATTCCCTTATCTTGGTACAAAAGCTATAAACTGTCTCAAGTTCTAGCTTCTTTCTTGCTCTTCTGTGCCCAGCAGTGCAGGCAAGTTTTGAGGGGAGTAACAAAGTCCCCAGTCAGGTCATGACTTTGCTTGAAACTACTGAAACCATCTGTGTGATATGTGATCAGGTTACCTGGGGACACACACACAGAATCATCATAGATAGAATCATAGAATCATAGATATTAGGGGTTGGAAGGGACCTAGAAGATCATCTAGTCCAACCCCCCTGCCTGAGC
>JAOEGS010004042.1:0-10460 GCA_025447755.1 Corythornis vintsioides
TTATGCTCTACAAATATTCTTTCTTCCTATCTTTAAGTGGTTTCAGTCTCTAGCTCCCATTGTTCCTTTTTACCATGGTGACCTTTTGATATTCTGCATTAAGGATTTACTGCCACAGTGTACCATGGGATGGTATCCTCACTACTGTTTTCCTTCAGTGAAAGTGCCAGGATTCCTAAATCACAAATGAAGGTAAGACTCTAAAACATCATTTATTTCAGCACTTAGAGCTTTACTTATCTTAAAAAAAAAAATTAAAAATATTTTTTAAAAGTGTTTTGGGAAAATAGCATTGAAAATGTATTGTTCAAACAAAAGATTTCTTAATATGCCAAGATTAACAGGGATTTTGTTCTGTGTAAGCTCTTTTCAGATCATTCTAAAGGTATTAGATTTTTCACAATTGCCATAAGGAAAAAAAATTAGTAGAAGTTGCATTAACTGCAAAGCTCTGACACTGAGAAAGGCATTGGAAGGAGCTTTATGAGTCAGGGCTATTCAGACACAATTCACTGTCTTTTATTCAAAGATCCACGTGACCAAATACTGTCTTTGTGGGTTTGACTGGGGAGGGGGTGGAGGAAGGAAGGATGAGGAATGGATTGGATAGCCTCACTCTAATCACTATTTTTTCTTTAGAGAAAATATAATCTAATTATTCCAAAATGGAATATGATGATCCTTCAATAATATCTTCATAGCAGGCACAATTGTTTCAACAAATATATTTGGGGAGTGAGTTTGTCTTCCTCCACATTTTCCTTTGTCACTTATCTATATTTTATTGTCAGCTGTACTGGAAGAGTCTTTATTGCAGTCCACAGTGTATGACAAATTATTCAAAGAACTAATGGAGATGGAAAAGCAGTGAATGAGACTTCAACTAGGCATAATTGCATCTTCCATCACACAAAGAATGAGTTAGAGGCCATAAGCCAGGGAAACCCTCACATGCAGAGCCAGTGAAAGCTTAAGGAGCCACATTCATCCCTGCTCTAAAGGCAAGGGAATCGATGGGAGATGCTTTAGCTAATGGCAGGGTGAGTGTCTGGCAAGCTGGTTGCTGTCCTGTGCCTGCATTTCCAGTATCTTCTAGAGGCAGAGGTGCTTACACCACACCCTGCACTTAGTGCTGTGGGGTAGGCAGCAGAATCTGGCACCCTTTCCACTTCAGCCATTCCCTCCAAGTCCCACAGCTTTAATGCAAAGATCACCATGTTTTTAATAAACCAGAAATTCAATAACTAAATTACTGGCAAGGTCTGTTCAAAAAGGATCCACTGTAATTTACTGACACTCTCAGTTACCTTGGGCTAAGGTAAGGCTTACACTGGCTAAGGACTAATTCAACTATTATTTGCATTGTGATTAGTTGAGTTAAAGATTAAACAAACAAACAAAAAAAGGTAAGTATTTTGTCCTTGTGAATTTGCTCATTGAAGAGTGGTATCATGCTCCAGGGCATTCACAATCTGAAATAAACTGCATTCTCCCTTTCCAGGCTGTGAAACATGCTTCCCACAATGAAAAAAAAACCTTACCAGAGTACAAGCATTAGTTCTGAATGGTCAAGAGGAATTGATTTATTTTTTTCTCTCTGAGAAATCCAGGGTAATGGTAATATAATGAAAGTATTACCAAGAACATACCTCTATCCTTATTTTTAATTACTACCTATAAAGAGATTTGGGTTGTCCTTGAAATAATAAATCGTTTTAGCACCTTGCATATGTGTGACCTTACCTAACAAATCTCTGCAGAGAGCAGCATACCAGATTTGCAGCCACTGCACCTGAGAGGAGCCATGAGAGGGCACTGTCTTCTGCTTGGAGGAGCTGCTCCTGCTTTTCTAGCCTCTTAGCTAATAGAAGCACCCCTGAAGAGATATCGTGGTTGATGATCCAAAGCCGTATTCTTGAGGTGCTCAGTGTTTTGGTTGAATGGCAGGCTAATTTCTATAATATAAATAGTATAAATACATTTTATATAAATAAAACATGAACATGAGAGCAGAAGGCTCTTCAGAGGGACCTGTCCAGGCTGGATCCAGGCACAAGGGGCTTCAACAAGTCCAAGTGCTGAGTCCTGCACTTGGGCCACAACAACCCCAGGCAACACTACAGGCTTGGAGAGGAGTGGCTGGAAAGCTGTCAGGGGAAAAAGACCTGGGGGGTTGGTCCTAGGAGGCTGAACATGAGCCAGCAGTGTGCCCAGGTAGCCAAGAAGGCAAAAGGCATCTTGGCTGGTGTTAGAAATAGTGTGAGCAACAGAATCAGGGAGGGGATCGTGCACCTGTGCTCAGCACTGGTGAGAACACACCTCCAGTACTGTGTCCAGTTTGGGCACCTCCAGCACAACAGGGACATTGAAGGGCTGGAGCAGGTCCAGAGAAGAGCAGAGAAGCTGTGAGGAGTCTGGAGAAAATATCTTATGGAGAGAGGCTGAGGGAACTGGGGTTGCTTAGTCTGCAGAAGAGGAAGCTGAGGGGAGACCTTAGTGGTCTCCAAAGTTACCTGAAAGGAGGTTGTAGAGAGGCAGGCACTCATCTGACAAGTAATTAGTGTCAGAACAAGAGGGAATGGCCTCAAGCTGCACCAGGGGAGGTTTAAACTGGACATTAGGAAGGTTTTTTTCACTGAAAGGATTGTCAGGCATTATAACAGGCTGCCAGGTGTCAAGTCACCATCTCTGGATGTGTTTAAAAGATGTGTGGATGTGGTGTTTTGGGATGTGGCTTAGTGGTGTTAATGGTTGCACTCAATGGCCTTAAAGGTCTTTTCCAACCTTGATGGTTCTATGAGCATGACCATAAAGACAAATATATAAATTGAAGTATGGAATAAGCCATATGAATTATGAAATACAAACATGAGTCTTTCTCCCAGAGTTTGAACTGGAGAGGGATGAGTTTCTTTGCTTGCCATCAACTGCACTTGCAGGGTACAGCACCTTAGCCCAGTAATGGCCATTTCAAATTGCAAATGAGCTCTTTCCCATGCACAGATGGTGTGTTGCACCATGTATGTCACATAAAGGTTGAAAACTGTAGGAATGATTGCTAATTACTGGCAAACAGTGACTTACCTTTCTTGACCACAGGCATAGATTCCAGTCACGATGAAAAGAACGTGAGCAAACGTACAATGTTTTACCAGTAAATAATTTTTCAACTTCAAAGGCTGCAGTGCAAAGCAGAATTGTTAAATGTTATGGATGCACATTGCAAAATGCTGAGCTCCATGAAAGGGCTTGGAAAAGCAAATATTCTGAAATTGTTGTTTCTTAAAAGGCACGCACGTTATGGTTAATAGAGCCCAGATGCTGGCTGGGTTTTGAAAATTTGGGTAAACTAAACCAAAATAGTGTTTTGGTGTCTGTCAGCCTGAAATGTGAGCTCTTTTGAAAGGATGTTTTCGCTGCATTGACCTGGCACTGAAGTGCTTTGCAAATTTGAGAATTGTAACTTTCTCAAATGACATTTTTATAATTTGGCTTTGAAATGTACCCATGGCTAAACATGCACAAGCAAGGTCTTGGACTTGTCCTGTGGTCTGGTGGGCAGTGCCAAATTAAAATCAGAATCCTGCATGGCTCACACTGAAAACACAACTGCTGAAGAAGTGTATCCTCAGGCAGTTCTGTTTTCAACTCCATGGGAGATGGAAGAGGGGAAAAAGAGGCAGTAGGTAGACAGCCTGACCTTGGATACACCAGCAGCAGGAGTCCAAACGCTCCTCCAAAGGCATAAAGAAAATGCCCAGGCCTTTCAGGTCAGCTTATTTCATATTTCTCCTTGGAGATATCACCAGATTCCTGTTGGACTAGCTCTCCTATACAGGCTGCTGAACTCGTGTACCTTTTCCTCTGTGAAGTTTTTGTTGCAAGGGTTTTTTTTTAGCCACAAAGAAATGCAGTTCTCTTCCCGGGCACCAGGCAACCTCTGCTGGTAGAAGAGAGAGGAAAGAAAAAAATAGGTATTATCCATGGAGGTGGTGGTGAAAGAAGGCAGTACTGAAACACAAGGAGAAGAGGCAACCCTGGATTGTGATAAAAAAAGAGATTTGATGGGGTGTGTGATGGGGAAATTGCCACGCAGGTAGCAGGAGCACTGGTTTTGCTGTGGTTTGACAGACTGGGGAATGCTGCAGACAGTAACTGCAAAAAACAATGAAGGTCTCATGGCCTGGAGAAAATTTCTGGCCTAGAAATTTGACTATCAGCCCAAGGAAAATCTGCTTGTAAGCTGCCATGTCCTGGTGAGAAGGTGCAGTTCATACTGCAGGGGAGGAATGGTGAGGGGAAAACTGTGTTGCTTGTTACTGAACGTTAGGAAGGGAGAGATGATCTGGTGCTCTCCTCACTAAAGAAGGACCACCACAGTGAACCCACTGCACCCTTGGAACATCAGAAACCTTGTCAGGCACAGGGATCACAGTTATTAGAGCTGACCTTGTTCTGGGGAAGAGTTGGCTGAAGGGCTTTTCTTTCTGCACTGTATGACCCAGGCAGAGTGGCAGGGTGATGGGTGCTGGTGCCACAAGGCAGGGTGTCTGGTGACAGGCATTGCTGCTGAGGTCATCACTGTGTCATGGCCCATCCCCAAGGCTCCTGTGCTGCAGACTTTCCTGCTGGGGGCAAGAGAGGACTTGAGCTCAAGTTTCAGTCCGAAGCCATGGCCCTTTTGAAGTCAGTGAGAATTTTGCCATTGCCTTCAGAGGGACCAGGATTTCACCACGCTGTGCCCATTAATTATTGCTGAAACATTCAGTGAGAGAGCTAATTAAGATAGTGGCTTCTATGATGTGGGCAGCCACAAATTCATTTGCTGAGCAGCCATGTTCTCCTAACAGCTTTTGCTCATTAGGGATTTCAGTCATGGTCCTACAAAAGATCCCATTGACTCCACTGGAACTTGGGGCACAGTTCAAAGATGGAGTGACTTTGGGTGGTTTCAGGAGCTCCAGCTGCTATTCCTCCCTGTCCTGTGGGCTGACATAACTCCTTGTGAGGCTGGACCACCAACCAATCTAGGGAACTAACCCAAGCATTAAAAAAGAGCAATGTGAAAACTCTTGTGTCCTTGAGACAGCATCTCAGTCTGGAGGCAAAAGGAAAGGCTGCAGGTTCCTCAGCAGTTGGAATCTTGGACTGGATTTGAGCTGGCAAACTGAGATTTCTCCTTCTAAAGACTTTCCCTCTCCAGTCCCATTTACTTTAAGCTCAAATAGAGGAATATAATCATCTCAGAGAAGCCTTGCCTATCAGAGGCTTCTCTGTGTGTGGTAACCTTGCATCCCATTTCACTTCATAAAAACCCCTGCCATGGAGTGAAATCTACACATATGAATTAAGTAGAGGCTGAGGAGCAGTAAGGAGACAGGCTTGGTCTTGAATCCTAAGCATTGATGAGGAAAAGGGTTAAAAAAAAAGGCTACCTGGGGTGGAACAGAGAGAGGAGGCTGTGGAGGAAAGGGGTAAGCAAAGCCAATCATCATTAAATCACTCAGAGGAAAGCCAAGCAGGAAAGGCTTTGAATTCTAGGGAAAAAAAAAGGTGAAATGCACCAGCGAGGGGTGACAGCATATTGCATTCCAAAGCTCAAAATCAAACCAGGCAGCCCACGGAAGACATCTTTAAGAGTCAGAGCCATCAGGCAGGGGATGGGCTCCTGAGGGAGAAAAGTCAAGATACCAGATTTTCCAGCAGAAATGGGTAAGATGTGAGAGGGAACAGAAGGCAGAGAAATGCATTCTCTGATGGCTCAGGCTTGAGGTTCTTCTCAGACTCACTCTGTGTGATTAAGACATGAAGAATTCATTACAGACCTGCCATGCTTGGTAAGAGGTTAATCACAGCCTGCAACATTACATCTGGTGGAAGTATAAAATATCCCACAAAACTCTTTTTCTCCCTAGTTCTAATGAAACAGTGAAAATAAATACAAAGGAGTGTTCCTGCTGCTTCCATCTGCAAAGCCCAGGGGTGACAATGAGGTGCTCAGCAACCTGCAGCTAGGCCTGGGTGCATTGTCCATGGGAAGCCCTTCCCCTGCACCATCCCTGTGGGACTTTCTGGAGTTTGCTACTCCTCCCAGCTGGCAGCACAGTAAGGAGAAGGTGATTCCATCCAGCAGAGAGTCAAGGACAACATTCTATACCACAGACCTGGCCTCAGGCAGGTGTTGCAGTTGAATCCCATTGTTTACAGTTTCAAAACGTTATTGTTTGGGTTGTTGGTTGTTCGTTTTTGCCGCCTTGAAGGTTGGAAACTTACTTTTTTTGTAAAAAAAATCGGTTTTATCTCCTTTTTTTTTTCTCCTCCAGTACCAGCTGAGAGCCTGATATTATCATGTGACTCCAGGAGCCTGATTTAAGAATCAGTCCACAATGCCTGGGCCTTTAATCTGATCCAGATGTTATCTGCTACTGTAATCACAAGAAAAGCTATGAAAATACACATTCAGCAGATACTAAATGAGAAGTTAAAAGCTTCTGTAAGTTTCTAATAAACCTGAAAACAATACAGACTTCTGAATGCAAGGATCTCAAACTTGGCTCTGTGTTGTTCTACCTCCTGCTGAGCAGCTGTCATGCTCCATGGAAGGAAAAGTGTGATGTGAACCTGTGATGCTCCTGGGAGAGATCCCAAAGGAGGTTTTAAATCCAAAGGAACTGCAGGAAAGTTTTGTAGTGTTGGTTAGAAATTTACAAAGTAGCTATGGATACAAAACCAGAACTTTTTCGCTTCTTCAGCAAGAGGGACCTAGAGTTATATTTAAACACAACATATATTTACTTCTTTATTTCTAACTACTGCTCTGAGCAGCCCAAACCCACCGTACTACACTGAATTTACCAAGGTGGAGGAGCGAGGTAAGGGGTGAGGGGGGCAAAAACACCCCTAGAAGTCCTAGGAAATAAACCTCACGTCGCCACATCAGCCAAGCAGCAAGTCTTCCCGATACAGACAAAAGACCAATGAAGTTACCATACAGCATTTTTAATTGTTTTTCCTCCTGTTGCTGCTCGCCCCCCCCCCCCGCGCCTCAATCGCAGCCGGTAAATCCTCAAACGTCAGCGTGACCCGAGCGCCGGGCCCCGGGGAAGGGCCACCCTCCGCCCCGGAGGCTCCAGCATAGCCCGCTGCGGACGACAGGAGCGGGGGGGACTCTACGAAGCGCCCCGCGCTGCCCGAGCCGGAGCGCGGCACCCGAACCGCGCCGAGCCGCGGCCGCCGCCTTTGTGCTGCTGCCGGCGCCGCCGCCGCCGCTTCGTGCCACAAAGTAGTCCCGGCCCCCTCCCGCTCCGCTGTTCCTCCGCGGGCCGCGTCGCAGGCGGCGGAGGGGGTGAGGTTCGTCAAGTAGTCCCCGCTGGAATGCGATAGCCGCCGTAGCGGCAGCGGCCCCTCACCCTGCCCGCGAGGCGGGGCGGCGGAGGCGCGAACACATACCTGGGACAGTCCATCGACGACAACCCCCCCTCCCCTCCCATCCCACCCCATCCCCTGCCAGCTCCCGGTCGCAGCGGGCTGCGGATCCCGTCGCGCTTTTGTCAGCGCCCGGGCGCGTGTGCGCGAGATCTGCCCGTGCGCGGGGCGGGAGAGGGAGAGAGAGAGAGAGAGAGACGCGAAGCCTGCGCGCGCGTACCTGCCTCCCCATCGCCGCCGTGCGCGCGCACGCGGCCGCCCCCTCCTTCCCCCCCCCGCCTTCTCCAACCTCCCGCTCCCTCCCTCCCTGACGGGAGAGCTGCCGGGGGGGGGAGCGGGAGCTGCTGCGGGAGCCGGGAGCCGTCCGGGCGCGGCGCGGGGAGGCGGAGGCGAGGCCAGGCCGGGGGAGGAGGAGGAGGAGGAGGGAGGACTGTATCCCTGCGCCTGTGCGCGCCCGGCGGAGGCGGAGGCCGGGCGAGCGAGCGGAGGAGTGGATGGGGGAACGGCCGCGGCTGTTGCGGTGAGGCGGAGGCAGCGGCCGGCATGGAGGGCAGAGCCCGCTCCCGCGGCGGCGCGGTGGGGCGAGCAGCCTGCTAGGGACCGGCGAGGGGGGCATCTCCTTTGGCCGCCCTTCCTCGCGTTCCCCCCCTCCCCTCCTCCCCGCGCCTTCCCCGCCACCTTCCCCGCCCGTCGGGAAGCATGAACTGGCAGCGGAGCTCCTGCTCCTCGCCGCCGCCTCCCTGCCGGTGAGAGCGAGGAGGGAGGGAAGATGGGGGCCGTCCTGCGCAGCCTACTTGCCTGCAGTTTTTGTTCCCTGATGAGAGGTGAGCGGGGCGGCGGCGGCGGGGGGGGGGTGTGGGGGGGAAAAGTTGCAGGGTTGGTGGCGAGGGGCCATGTTTGGGCGTGCGGGAGGGGAGAGGCCTGAGCCGCTGGCGGGGCGCGGGGCCCGGTGCGGGGGCAGAGCTCTCACCCAGCCGCCGCCGCCGCGGCCTCCCCGGCTTCCCGAGCAACTTCCCCGCCGGCCGGAGCCGCGTTTGGGAGCCACCCGCCCTGCCAGCGCTTCTATCGCCGCCCTTTTGTTGTTCCCAAGTTTTTGTTTGGTGGGTTGCTTTCTCTCTGAAAGAGCTGAGCCCCCCAAAAAAAGCAGCGCTCGCTGCCCCCACCCCGCGCTGCCCTAACCCCCGAGCGGCCGGGGCAGCAGCTCGGCCGCGCCGGTGTCAGGCGGGTAACGCGGGTGGTTCCTCTCGCTGCTCCCCTGGGAAGGGGGTTTCATCCAGCCCGGTGCGGAGCTGGGAGCCTGACGTATTCAGCTGGAAAACGCCCGGGGTCTGGTGTTGCAGCGGAGGAGCGTGCGGAGCTGGCGGGGAGCGAACGCTGCTCTCGGCCGGGCTGGCTCTGCGCTGGCACTCGGGAGAAGTTTGTGTTGCACTAATGAACTGCCTGGCTTCTTCACGCTGCTCCGCATCGGCCGTCCAGCGCCTTGCGAGGGGATGTCACTTCAAGACGCTGAGATTTTTTATTTCGCTTCTCCTCACCGCAAAATGTTTTTCTAATGTAAGGCACAAGTGGCAAGAAAACGGAGGATTTAAAGTTGTTTGGGTTTGGTTTTTTTTTGCTGTGAACTGAGCTACAGTAACTTTCTCTGTTAGGTCTTTCTGGAAAGAAATCACCTGTGGTGTTTGCACCCATCACTTTGCTGTTTGCTCGTTATTTTTTCATGCTACTGGGTTAATTGCTAACAGTTAATCAGCCACACTTTGATTTAGAAAATTCATCAGCACAAGCTACAGTAAAGGTGGTTTAGCTGAAGTAACTGCTCAGTCTCCAGTGAGTACTCTGGAAAACAAACATTTTCCTCTCCTCCATACCCTTTTTTTCCCCCTCCCTTATGCATCTGTTTGCCATATTGTATCCTGTTTGCAGATACAAGTACACTTATTTAAATAGCCTGTGTAACATTTCATACTGCTATTGTGGTGGTCAAACCCCAGTTTTCACAAGTTGAGTCTGAAGCACAGAGAAACTGTTGCCTCATTAGCTCATTTTATTGAGGAATGATCATATCCACACTTAAGAAACCATTTGTTTGCCTTGCTCTTCAGCCTGGCTCCAAAGAGAGCACAGAGGTTGCTCGTGTATGTAACATCACATAGCTCTGTCACTGTCATTTCTTCATGTTAATCTTGAAATAATGACGTGTCCTTTTGCAAATTTCTGCATGCTTGATGATGCTGGATAAGACACTTTGAGGAAACATTCAGTTTATAAACCATCCAGGCTGTAATTTCTTGTCTATCATCTTTTGTCTATTGCCAAGGACATTTGTATCTGAACAGTGCTTTTGTTTCTTCTGTGTTTGTGTGCTCCTGCTGTTTGAGCACCCACCTGAAGTTGTAGCTTTCTGTTTGTGACACGATAGTAATTTTTCCACTGGCTAATTCTTACCTTAGGTGGAGATAAACAGCAGGAACAGCTCAATTCTGAAGAAACAAAAATCGAATTTTAATGCATGTGTCCTCCCTAATGAACAACAGCCATGCAAGTAGAATTGGTTGGAATAAGATGTGTTGAGTTCAGAAGAGGTGTCAGCAGTTCCTTAATGAGGCAGAGGCAGTGCCAGCATGAGTGTGAATAACTTCATACATAAAAGTAGAGGTGAAAGTTCTGCAGCTCAGTATCTGGTTTGTGAATTCAGTGCTGTGAGGTTGCAAAGCCAACAGAGCTGGAAACTGAAACTGTGAGTGTAATCTTGGAGCCTGCAGCTTCCTTTCTCCTTATGGAACTAGCCTCCCTGTTCTTGTTGACTTAAAGCAGATGCACTGGGGTTTACAACAACAGGACCATGATCTGAGGAAAGGATGGTAGACTCATTTACCAATCTGAAAAGGAACAAAATTGGAAGCTCAGTGCCCTGTAGACAGGACTTGAAGAAGTAGCTGGGTTTTCCTAGGCAGAAAGTGGTACAGAGGGCAAGGCACCTTTCTTTCCTGGATACACAGATTCTACTGATGTGTTCAGGTATTTGGAGGAGGTTA